>CM068385.1:8539460-8725464 GCA_034770075.1 Aralia elata | reverse complement strand
ACAACTTTTAATCTAATAACCAGGGGATTAAAGGGATCAGGGGACTCAATATCAGAATGAGATTGGAGCCCACTAGGATTGGAAATAGGGGAGAATGGGTTAGAGGTAACCATGTCAGGAATATGGTCGGGTATATTCTTATCAACTTTAGCACCTCTCGAAACAGTGATCCACTCATTACCAGCAGCAAGAGGATTTACTGTGGCAGAATCAGACACCTGGTCACAAGAGATTGGAATTTTATCAGATGAGATACAATTCGCTTGAGGAGCAGAAAGACCCACATGGTTATTGTGTGAGATGTACACATCGTTTTGACGCCATAGTGATTGGATTGCTCATTTTGATGTTACTCAAACTAGAACGAGGTAATAAAACTCTTAATCACCTCTTTCTTTGAGAATTTGAACGAACTAATGAACCAATATGAAGGCTTCCCTAAATCGAGACTTGTGTGAGATGTACACATCGTTTTGAACGCGATAGTGATGAGATTGCTCCTTTAGATGCTAATCAAACTAGAACAAAGTAATATGACTCCTAATCACCTCTTTCTTTGACAATTTGAAGGAAACTAACGAAACAATAAGAAGGTCTCCCTAAATCGAGACTTTTGTGAGATGTACATATCGTTTTGAATACCATAGTGATGAGATTGCTCCTTTAGATGCTAATCAAACTAGTGAACCAATATGACTCCTAATCACCTCTTTCTTTGACAATTTGAAGGAAACTAACGAAACAATAAGAAGGCTTCCCTAAATCGAGACTTGTGTGAGATGTACACATCGTTTTGAACGCGATAGTGATGAGATTGCTCCTTTAGATGCTAATCAAACTAGAACAAAGTAATATGACTCCTAATCACCTCTTTCTTTGACAATTTGAAGGAAACTAACGAAACAATAAGAAGGTCTCCCTAAATCGAGACTTGTGTGAGATGTACACATCGTTTTGACGCCATAGTGATTGGATTGCTCATTTTGATGTTACTCAAACTAGAACGAGGTAATATGACTCCTAATCACCTCTTTCTTTGAGAATTTGAACGAACTAATGAACCAATACGAAGGCCTCCCTAAATCAAGACTTGTGTGAGATGTACACATCGTTTTGAACGCGATAGTGATGAGATTGCTCCTTTAGATGCTAATCAAACTAGAACGAAGTAATATGACTCCTAATCACCTCTTTCTTTGGCAATTTAAGGGAACTAATGAACCAATAAGAAGGTCTCCCTAAATAATGACTTGTGTGAGATGTAAGCATCGTTTTGAACGCGATAGTGATGAGATTGCTCCTTTAGATGCTAATCAAACTAGAACAAATTAATATGACTCTTAATCACCTCTTTCTTTGACAATTTGAAGGAAACTAACGAAACAATAAGAAGGTCTCCCTAAATCGAGACTTGTGTGAGATGTACACATCGTTTTGAATGCCATAGTGATGAGATTGCTCCTTTAGATGCTAATCAAACTAGAACGAAGTAATATGACTCCTAATCACCTCTTTCTTTGATAATTTGAAGGAAACTAACGAAACAATAAGAAGGCTTCCCTAAATCGAGACTTGTGTGAGATGTACACATCGTTTTGAACGCGATAGTGATGAGATTGCTCCTTTAGATGCTAATCAAACTAGAACGAAGTAATATGACTCCTAATCACCTCTTTCTTTGACAATTTGAAGGAACTAATGAACCAATAAGAAGGTCTCCCTAAATCGAGACTTGTGTGAGATGTACACATCGTTTTGAACGCCATAGTGATTGGATTGCTCATTTTGATGTTACTCAAACTAGAACGAGGTAATAGGACTCCTAATCACCTCTTTCTTTGAGAATTTGAACGAACTAATGAACCAATACGAAGGCTTCCCTAAATCGAGACTTGTGTGAGATGTACACATCGTTTTGAACGCGATAGTGATGAGATTGCTCCTTTAGATGCTAATCAGACTAGAACGAGGTAATAGGACTCCTAATAACCTCTTTCTTTGAGAATTTGAACGAACTAATGAACCAATACGAAGGCCTCTCTAAATCGAGACTTGTGTGAGATGTACACATCGTTTTGAACGCGATAGTGATGAGATTGCTCCTTTAGATGCTAATCAAACTAGAACGAAGTAATATGACTCCTAATCACCTCTTTCTTTGACAATTTGAAGGAACTAATGAACCAATAAGAAGGTCTCCCTAAATCGAGACTTGTGTGAGATGTACACATCGTTTTGAACGCCATAGTGATGAGATTGCTCCTTTTGATGCTAGTCAAACTAGAACGAAGTAATATGACTCCTAATCACCTCTTTCTTTGACAATTTGAAGGAACTAATGAACCAATAAGAAGGCTTCCCTAAATCGAGACTTGTGTGAGATGTACACATCGTTTTGAACGCGATAGTGATGAGATTGCTCCTTTAGATGCTAATCAAACTAGAACGAGGTAATAGGACTCCTAATCACCTCTTTCTTTGAGAATTTGAACGAACTAATGAACCAATACGAAGGTCTCTCTAAATAATGACTTGTGTGAGATGTACACATCGTTTTGAACGCGATAGTGATGAGATTGCTCCTTTAGATGCTAATCAAACTAGAACGAAGTAATATGACTCCTAATCACCTCTTTCTTTGACAATTTGAAGGAAACTAATGAAACAATAAGAAGGTCTCCCTAAATCGAGACTTGTGTGAGATGTACACATCGTTTTGAACGCGATAGTGATGAGATTGCTCCTTTAGATGCTAATCAAACTGGAACGAAGTAATATGACTCCTAATCACCTCTTTCTTTGACAATTTGAAGGAACTAATGAACCAATAAGAAGGCTTCCCTAAATCGAGACTTGTGTGAGATGTACACATCGTTTTGAACGCGATAGTGATGAGATTGCTCCTTCTGATGCTAGTCAAACTAGAACGAAGTAATAAGACTCCTAATCACCTCTTTCTTTGATAATTTGAAGGAACTAATGAACCAATAAGAAGGTCTCCCTAAATCGAGACTTGTGTGAGATGTACACATCGTTTTGAACGCGATAGTGATGAGATTGCTCCTTTAGATGCTAATCAAACTAGAACAAAGTAATATGACTCCTAATCACCTCTTTCTTTGACAATTTGAAGGAAACTAACGAAACAATAAGAAGGTCTCCCTAAATCGAGACTTGTGTGAGATGTACACATCGTTTTGAATGCCATAGTGATGAGATTGCTCCTTTAGATGCTAATCAAACTAATGAACCAATATGACTCCTAATCACCTCTTTCTTTGATAATTTGAAGGAAACTAACGAAACAATAAGAAGGCTTCCCTAAATCGAGACTTGTGTGAGATGTACACATCGTTTTGAACGCGATAGTGATGAGATTGCTCCTTTAGATGCTAATCAAACTAGAACGAAGTAATATGACTCCTAATCACCTCTTTCTTTGACAATTTGAAGGAACTAATGAACCAATAAGAAGGTCTCCCTAAATCGAGACTTGTGTGAGATGTACACATCGTTTTGAACGCCATAGTGATTGGATTGCTCATTTTGATGTTACTCAAACTAGAACGAGGTAATAGAACTCTTAATCACCTCTTTCTTTGAGAATTTGAACGAACTAATGAACCAATACGAAGGCTTCCCTAAATCGAGACTTGTGTGAGATGTACACATCGTTTTGAACGCGATAGTGATGAGATTGCTCCTTTAGATGCTAATCAAACTAGAACGAGGTAATAGGACTCCTAATCACCTCTTTCTTTGAGAATTTGAACGAACTAATGAACCAATAAGAAGGTCTCTCTTTAAATAATGACTTGTGTGAGATGTACACATCGTTTTGAACGCGATAGTGATGAGATTGCTCCTTTAGATGCTAATCAAACTAGAACAAAGTAATATGACTCCTAATCACCTCTTTCTTTGACAATTTGAAGGAAACTAACGAAACAATAAGAAGGTCTCCCTAAATCGAGACTTTTGTGAGATGTACACATCGTTTTGAATGCCATAGTGATGAGATTGCTCCTTTAGATGCTAATCAAACTAGAACGAAGTAATAAGACTCCTAATCACCTCTTTCTTTGATAATTTGAAGGAAACTAACGAAACAATAAGAAGGCTTCCCTAAATCGAGACTTGTGTGAGATGTACACATCGTTTTGAACGCGATAGTGATGAGATTGCTCCTTTAGATGCTAATCAAACTAGAACGAAGTAATATGACTCCTAATCACCTCTTTCTTTGACAATTTGAAGGAACTAATGAACCAATAAGAAGGTCTCCCTAAATCGAGACTTGTGTGAGATGTACACATCGTTTTGACGCCATAGTGATTGGATTGCTCATTTTGATGTTACTCAAACTAGAACGAGGTAATAGAACTCTTAATCACCTCTTTCTTTGATAATTTGAAGGAAACTAACGAAACAATACGAAGGCTTCCCTAAATCGAGACTTGTGTGAGATGTACACATCGTTTTGAACGCGATAGTGATGAGATTGCTCCTTTAGATGCTAATCAGACTAGAACGAGGTAATAGGACTCCTAATCACCTCTTTCTTTGAGAATTTGAACGAACTAATGAACCAATATGAAGGCCTCTCTAAATAATGACTTGTGTGAGATGTACACATCGTTTTGAACGCGATAGTGATGAGATTGCTCCTTTAGATGCTAATCAAACTAGAACGAAGTAATATGACTCCTAATCACCTCTTTCTTTGACAATTTGAAGGAACTAATGAACCAATAAAAAGGTCTCCCTAAATCGAGACTTGTGTGAGATGTACACATCGTTTTGAACGCGATAGTGATGAGATTGCTCCTTTAGATGCTAATCAAACTAGAACGAGGTAATAGAACTCCTAATCACCTCTTTCTTTGAGAATTTGAACGAACTAATGAACCAATACGAAGGCTTCCCTAAATCGAGACTTGTGTGAGATGTACACATCGTTTTGACGCCATAGTGATTAGATTGCTCATTTTGATGTTACTCAAACTAGAACGAGGTAATAAAACTCTTAATCACCTCTTTCTTTGAGAATTTGAACGAACTAATGAACCAATATGAAGGTTTCCCTAAATCGAGATTTGTGTGAGATGTACACATCGTTTGAACGCGATAGTGATGAGATTGCTCCTTTAGATGCTAATCAAACTAGAACAAAGTAATATGACTCCTAATCACCTCTTTCTTTGACAATTTGAAGGAAACTAATGAAACAATAAGAAGGTCTCCCTAAATCGAGACTTTTGTGAGATGTACACATCGTTTTGAACGCGATAGTGATGAGATTGCTCCTTTAGATGCTAATCAAACTAGAACGAAGTAATATGACTCCTAATCACCTCTTTCTTTGATAATTTGAAGGAAACTAACGAAACAATAAGAAGGCTTCCCTAAATCGAGACTTGTGTGAGATGTACACATCGTTTTGAACGCGATAGTGATGAGATTGCTCCTTTAGATGCTAATCAAACTAGAACGAAGTAATATGACTCCTAATCACCTCTTTCTTTGACAATTTGAAGGAACTAATGAACCAATAAGAAGGTCTCCCTAAATCGAGACTTGTGTGAGATGTACACATCGTTTTGACGCCATAGTGATTGGATTGCTCATTTTAATGTTACTCAAACTAGAACGAGGTAATAAAACTCTTAATCACCTCTTTCTTTGAGAATTTGAACGAACTAATGAACCAATACGAAGGCCTCCCTAAATCGAGACTTGTGTGAGATGTACACATCGTTTTGAACGCGATAGTGATGAGATTGCTCCTTTAGATGCTAATCAAACTAGAACGAGGTAATAGGACTCCTAATCACCTCTTTCTTTGAGAATTTGAACGAACTAATGAACCAATACGAAGGTCTCTCTAAATAATGACTTGTGTGAGATGTACACATCGTTTTGAACGCGATAGTGATGAGATTGCTCCTTTAGATGCTAATCAAACTAGAACAAAGTAATATGACTCCTAATCACCTCTTTCTTTGACAATTTGAAGGAAACTAACGAAACAATAAGAAGGTCTCCCTAAATCGAGACTTTTGTGAGATGTACACATCGTTTTGAATGCCATAGTGATGAGATTGCTCCTTTAGATGCTAATCAAACTAATGAACCAATATGACTCCTAATCACCTCTTTCTTTGATAATTTGAAGGAAACTAACGAAACAATAAGAAGGCTTCCCTAAATCGAGACTTGTGTGAGATGTACACATCGTTTTGAACGCGATAGTGATGAGATTGCTCCTTTAGATGCTAATCAAACTAGAACGAAGTAATATGACTCCTAATCACCTCTTTCTTTGACAATTTGAAGGAAACTAACGAAACAATAAGAAGGTCTCCCTAAATCGAGACTTGTGTGAGATGTACACATCGTTTTGACGCCATAGTGATTGGATTGCTCATTTTGATGTTACTCAAACTAGAACGAGGTAATAGAACTCTTAATCACCTCTTTCTTTGAGAATTTGAATGAACTAATGAAATAATACAAAGGCTTCCCTAAATCGAGACTTGTGTGAGATGTACACATCGTTTTGAACGCGATAGTGATGAGATTGCTCCTTTAGATGCTAATCAGACTAGAACGAGGTAATAGGACTCCTAATCACCTCTTTCTTTGAGAATTTGAATGAACTAATGAACCAATATGAAGGTCTCTCTAAATAATGACTTGTGTGAGATGTACACATCGTTTTGAACGCGATAGTGATGAGATTGCTCCTTTAGATGCTAATCAAACTAGAACGAAGTAATATGACTCCTAATCACCTCTTTCTTTGACAATTTGAAGGAACTAATGAACCAATAAGAAGGTCTCCCTAAATCGAGACTTGTGTGAGATGTACACATCGTTTTGAACGCGATAGTGATGAGATTTCTCCTTCTGATGCTTATCAAACTAGAACGAAGAAATATGACTCCTAATCACCTCTTTCTTTGACAATTTGAAGGAAACTAATGAACCAATAAGAAGGCTTCCCTAAATCGAGACTTGTGTGAGATGTACACATCGTTTTGAACGCGATAGTGATGAGATTGCTCCTTCTGATGCTAATCTAACTAGAACGAAGTAATAAGACTCCTAATCACCTCTTTCTTTGATAATTTGAAGGAACTAATGAACCAATAAGAAGGCTTCCCTAAATCGAGACTTGTGTGAGATGTACACATCGTTTTGAACGCTATAGTGATGAGATTGCTCCTTTAGATGCTAATCAAACTAGAACGAAGTAATATGACTCCTAATCACCTCTTTTTTTGACAATTTGAAGGAAACTAATGAACCAATAAGATGGTGTCCCTAAATCGAGACTTGTGTGAGATGTACACATCGTTTTGAACGCGATAGTGATGAGATTGCACCTTTTGATGCTAGTCAAACTAAAACGAAGTAATAAGACTCCTAATCACCTCTTTCTTTGACAATTTGAAGGAACTAATGAACCAATACGAAGGTCTCCCTAAATCGAGACTTGTGTGAGATGTACACATCGTTTTGAACGCGATAGTGATGAGATTGCTCCTTTAGATGCTAATCAAACTAGAACGAAGTAATATGACTCCTAATCACCTCTTTCTTTGACAATTTGAAGGAACTAATGAACCAATAAGAAGGTCTCCCTAAATCGAGACTTGTGTGAGATGTACACATCGTTTTGACGCCATAGTGATTGGATTGCTCATTTTGATGTTACTCAAACTAGAACGAGGTAATAGGACTCTTAATCACCTCTTTCTTTGATAATTTGAAGGAAACTAACGAAACAATAAGAAGGCTTCCCTAAATCGAGACTTGTGTGAGATGTACACATCGTTTTGAACGCGATAGTGATGAGATTGCTCCTTTAGATGCTAATCAAACTAGAACGAGGTAATAGGACTCCTAATCACCTCTTTCTTTGAGAATTTGAACGAACTAATGAACCAATACGAAGGTCTCTCTAAATAATGACTTGTGTGAGATGTACACATCGTTTTGAACGCGATAGTGATGAGATTGCTCCTTTAGATGCTAATCAAACTAGAACAAAGTAATATGACTCCTAATCACCTCTTTCTTTGACAATTTGAAGGAAACTAACGAAACAATAAGAAGGTCTCCCTAAATCGAGACTTTTGTGAGATGTACACATCGTTTTGAATGCCATAGTGATGAGATTGCTCCTTTAGATGCTAATCAAACTAATGAACCAATATGACTCCTAATCACCTCTTTCTTTGACAATTTGAAGGAACTAATGAACCAATAAGAAGGTCTCCCTAAATCAAGACTTGTGTGAGATGTACACATCGTTTTGAACGCGATAGTGATGAGATTGCTTCTTCTGATGCTAATCAAACTAGAACGAAGTAATAAGACTCCTAATCAACTCTTTCTTTGATAATTTGAAGGAAACTAACGAAACAATAAGAAGGCTTCCCTAAATCGAGACTTGTGTGAGATGTACACATCGTTTTGAACGCGATAGTGATGAGATTGCTCCTTTAGATGCTAATCAAACTAGAACGAAGTAATATGACTCCTAATCACCTCTTTCTTTGACAATTTGAAGGAACTAATGAACCAATAAGAAGGTCTCCCTAAATCGAGACTTGTGTGAGATGTACACATCGTTTTGACGCCATAGTGATTGGATTGCTCATTTTGATGTTACTCAAACTAGAACGAGGTAATAGAACTCTTAATCACCTCTTTCTTTGAGAATTTGAACGAACTAATGAACCAATACGAAGGCTTCCCTAAATCGAGACTTGTGTGAGATGTACACATCGTTTTGAACGCGATAGTGATGAGATTGCTCCTTTAGATGCTAATCAAACTAGAACGAGGTAATAGGACTCCTAATCACCTCTTTCTTTGAGAATTTGAACGAACTAATGAACCAATACGAAGGTCTCTCTAAATAATGACTTGTGTGAGATGTACACATCGTTTTGAACGCGATAGTGATGAGATTGCTCCTTTAGATGCTAATCAAACTAGAACAAAGTAATATGACTCCTAATCACCTCTTTCTTTGACAATTTGAAGGAAACTAACGAAACAATAAGAAGGTCTCCCTAAATCGAGACTTTTGTGAGATGTACACATCGTTTTGAATGCCATAGTGATGAGATTGCTCCTTTAGATGCTAATCAAACTAGAACGAAGTAATATGACTCCTAATCACCTCTTTCTTTGACAATTTGAAGGAACTAATGAACCAATAAGAAGGTCTCCCTAAATCAAGACTTGTGTGAGATGTACACATCGTTTTGAACGCGATAGTGATGAGATTGCTCCTTCTGATGCTAATCAAACTAGAACGAAGTAATAAGACTCCTAATCACCTCTTTCTTTGATAATTTGAAGGAAACTAACGAAACAATAAGAAGGCTTCCCTAAATCGAGACTTGTGTGAGATGTACACATCGTTTTGAACGCGATAGTGATGAGATTGCTCCTTTAGATGCTAATCAAACTAGAACGAAGTAATAAGACTCCTAATCACCTCTTTCTTTGACAATTTGAAGGAAACTAACGAAACAATAAGAAGGTCTCCCTAAATCGAGACTTTTGTGAGATGTACACATCGTTTTGAACGCCATAGTGATGAGATTGCTCCTTTAGATGCTAATCAAACTAGAACGAAGTAATATGACTCCTAATCACCTCTTTCTTTGACAATTTGAAGGAACTAATGAACCAATAAGAAGGTCTCCCTAAATCAAGACTTGTGTGAGATGTACACATCGTTTTGAACGCGATAGTGATGAGATTGCTCCTTTAGATGCTAATCAAACTAGAACGAAGTAATAAGACTCCTAATCACCTCTTTCTTTGATAATTTGAAGGAAACTAACGAAACAATAAGAAGGCTTCCCTAAATCGAGACTTGTGTGAGATGTACACATCGTTTTGAACGCGATAGTGATGAGATTGCTCCTTTAGATGCTAATCAAACTAGAACGAAGTAATATGACTCCTAATCACCTCTTTCTTTGACAATTTGAAGGAACTAATGAACCAATAAGAAGGTCTCCCTAAATCGAGACTTGTGTGAGATGTACACATCGTTTTGACGCCATAGTGATTGGATTGCTCATTTTGATGTTACTCAAACTAGAACGAGGTAATAGGACTCCTAATCACCTCTTTCTTTGAGAATTTGAACGAACTAATGAACCAATACGAAGGCTTCCCTAAATCGAGACTTGTGTGAGATGTACACATCGTTTTGAACGCGATAGTGATGAGATTGCTCCTTTAGATGCTAATCAAACTAGAACGAGGTAATAGGACTCCTAATCACCTCTTTCTTTGAGAATTTGAACGAACTAATGAACCAATACGAAGGTCTCTCTAAATAATGACTTGTGTGAGATGTACACATCGTTTTGAACGCGATAGTGATGAGATTGCTCCTTTAGATGCTAATCAAACTAGAACGAAGTAATATGACTCCTAATCACCTCTTTCTTTGACAATTTGAAGGAAACTAACGAAACAATAAGAAGGTCTCCCTAAATCGAGACTTTTGTGAGATGTACACATCGTTTTGAATGCCATAGTGATGAGATTGCTCCTTTAGATGCTAATCAAACTAATGAACCAATATGACTCCTAATCACCTCTTTCTTTGACAATTTGAAGGAACTAATGAACCAATAAGAAGGTCTCCCTAAATCAAGACTTGTGTGAGATGTACACATCGTTTTGAACGCGATAGTGATGAGATTGCTCCTTTAGATGCTAATCAAACTAGAACGACGTAATAAAACTCCTAATCACCTCTTTCTTTGATAATTTGAAGGAAACTAACGAAACAATAAGAAGGTCTCCCCAAAATGACACTTGTGTGAGATTTACACATCGTTTTGAACGCTATAGTGATGAGATTGCTCCTTTAGATGCTAATCAAACTAGAACGAAGTAATATGACTCCTAATCACCTCTTTCTTTGACAATTTGAAGGAACTAATGAATCAATAAAAAGGTCTCCCTAAATCAAGACTTGTGTGAGATGTACACATCGTTTTGAACGCCATAATGATTGGATTGCTCATTTTGATGTTACTCAAACTAGAACCAGGTAATAGGACTCCTAATCACCTCTTTCATTGAGAATTTGAACGAACTAATGAACCAATACGAAGGTCTCCCTAAATCGAGACTTGTGTGAGATGTACACATCGTTTTGAACGCGATAGTGATGAGATTGCTCCTTTAGATGCTAATCAAAATAGAACGAAGTAATAGGACTCCTAATAACCTCTTTCTTTTAGAATTTGAACGAACTAATGAACCAATACGAAGGTCTCCCTAAATCGAGACTTGTGTGAGATGTACACATCGTTTTGAACGCGATAGTGATGAGATTGCTCCTTTAGATGCTAATCAAACTAGAACAAAGTAATATGACTCCTAATCACCTCTTTCTTTGACAATTTGAAGGAAACTAACGAAACAATAAGAAGGTCTCCCTAAATCGAGACTTTTGTGAGATGTACACATCGTTTTGAATGCCATAGTGATGAGATTGCTCCTTTAGATGCTAATCAAACTAATGAACCAATATGACTCCTAATCACCTCTTTCTTTGATAATTTGAAGGAAACTAACGAAACAATAAGAAGGCTTCCCTAAATCGAGACTTGTGTGAGATGTACACATCGTTTTGAACGCGATAGTGATGAGATTGCTCCTTTAGATGCTAATCAAACTAGAACGAAGTAATATGACTCCTAATCACCTCTTTCTTTGACAATTTGAAGGAACTAATGAACCAATAAGAAGGTCTCCCTAAATCGAGACTTGTGTGAGATGTACACATCGTTTTGACGCCATAGTGATTGGATTGCTCATTTTGATGTTACTCAAACTAGAACGAGGTAATAGGACTCCTAATCACCTCTTTCTTTGAGAATTTGAACGAACTAATGAACCAATACGAAGGCTTCCCTAAATCGAGACTTGTGTGAGATGTACACATCGTTTTGAACGCGATAGTGATGAGATTGCTCCTTTAGATGCTAATCAAACTAGAACGAGGTAATAGGACTCCTAATCACCTCTTTCTTTGAGAATTTGAACGAACTAATGAACCAATACGAAGGTCTCTCTAAATAATGACTTGTGTGAGATGTACACATCGTTTTGAACGCGATAGTGATGAGATTGCTCCTTTAGATGCTAATCAAACTAGAACGAAGTAATATGACTCCTAATCACCTCTTTCTTTGACAATTTGAAGGAAACTAATGAACCAATAAGAAGGTCTCCCTAAATCGAGACTTGTGTGAGATGTACACATCGTTTTGACGCCATAGTGATTGGATTGCTCATTTTGATGTTACTCAAACTAGAACGAGGTAATAGAACTCTTAATCACCTCTTTCTTTGAGAATTTGAACGAACTAATGAACCAATACGAAGGCTTCCCTAAATCGAGACTTGTGTGAGATGTACACATCGTTTTGAACGCGATAGTGATGAGATTGCTCCTTTAGATGCTAATCAAACTAGAACGAGGTAATAGGACTCCTAATCACCTCTTTCTTTGAGAATTTGAACGAACTAATGAACCAATAAGAAGGTCTCTCTAAATAATGACTTGTGTGAGATGTACACATCGTTTTGAACGCGATAGTGATGAGATTGCTCCTTTAGATGCTAATCAAACTAGAACAAAGTAATATGACTCCTAATCACCTCTTTCTTTGACAATTTGAAGGAAACTAACGAAACAATAAGAAGGTCTCCCTAAATCGAGACTTTTGTGAGATGTACACATCGTTTTGAATGCCATAGTGATGAGATTGCTCCTTTAGATGCTAATCAAACTAGAACGAAGTAATATGACTCCTAATCACCTCTTTCTTTGATAATTTGAAGGAAACTAACGAAACAATAAGAAGGCTTCCCTAAATCGAGACTTGTGTGAGATGTACACATCGTTTTGAACGCGATAGTGATGAGATTGCTCCTTTAGATGCTAATCAAACTAGAACGAAGTAATATGACTCCTAATCACCTCTTTCTTTGACAATTTGAAGGAAACTAACGAAACAATAAGAAGGTCTCCCTAAATCGAGACTTGTGTGAGATGTACACATCGTTTTGACGCCATAGTGATTGGATTGCTCATTTTGATGTTACTCAAACTAGAACGAGGTAATAGGACTCCTAATCACCTCTTTCTTTGAGAATTTGAACGAACTAATGAACCAATATGAAGGCTTCCCTAAATCGAGACTTGTGTGAGATGTACACATCGTTTTGAACGCGATAGTGATGAGATTGCTCCTTTAGATGCTAATCAAACTAGAACGAGGTAATAGGACTCCTAATCACCTCTTTCTTTGAGAATTTGAACGAACTAATGAACCAATAAGAAGGTCTCCCTAAATCAACACTTGTGTGAGATGTACACATCGTTTTGAACGCGATAGTGATGAGATTGCTCCTTTAGATGCTAATCAAACTAGAACGAAGTAATATGACTCCTAATCACCTCTTTCTTTGACAATTTGAAGGAACTAATGAACCAATAAGAAGGTCTCCCTAAATCGAGACTTGTGTGAGATGTACACATCGTTTTGAACGCCAAAGGGATGAGATTGCTCATTTAGATGCTAATCAAACTAGAACGAGGTAATAGGACTCTTAATCACCTCTTTCTTTGATAATTTGAAGGAAACTAACGAAACAATAAGAAGGCTTCCCTAAATCGAGACTTGTGTGAGATGTACACATCGTTTTGAACGCGATAGTGATGAGATTGCTCCTTTAGATGCTAATCAAACTAGAACGAGGTAATAGGACTCCTAATCACCTCTTTCTTTGAGAATTTGAACGAACTAATGAACCAATACGAAGGTCTCTCTAAATAATGACTTGTGTGAGATGTACACATCGTTTTGAACGCGATAGTGATGAGATTGCTCCTTTAGATGCTAATCAAACTAGAACAAAGTAATATGACTCCTAATCACCTCTTTCTTTGACAATTTGAAGGAAACTAACGAAACAATAAGAAGGTCTCCCTAAATCGAGACTTTTGTGAGATGTACACATCGTTTTGAATGCCATAGTGATGAGATTGCTCCTTTAGATGCTAATCAAACTAATGAACCAATATGACTCCTAATCACCTCTTTCTTTGACAATTTGAAGGAACTAATGAACCAATAAGAAGGTCTCCCTAAATCAAGACTTGTGTGAGATGTACACATCGTTTTGAACGCGATAGTGATGAGATTGCTTCTTCTGATGCTAATCAAACTAGAACGAAGTAATAAGACTCCTAATCACCTCTTTCTTTGATAATTTGAAGGAAACTAACGAAACAATAAGAAGGCTTCCCTAAATCGAGACTTGTGTGAGATGTACACATCGTTTTGAACGCGATAGTGATGAGATTGCTCCTTTAGATGCTAATCAAACTAGAACGAAGTAATATGACTCCTAATCACCTCTTTCTTTGACAATTTGAAGGAACTAATGAACCAATAAGAAGGTCTCCCTAAATCGAGACTTGTGTGAGATGTACACATCGTTTTGACGCCATAGTGATTGGATTGCTCATTTTGATGTTACTCAAACTAGAACGAGGTAATAGGACTCCTAATCACCTCTTTCTTTGAGAATTTGAACGAACTAATGAACCAATATGAAGGCTTCCCTAAATCGAGACTTGTGTGAGATGTACACATCGTTTTGAACGCGATAGTGATGAGATTGCTCCTTTAGATGCTAATCAAACTAGAACGAGGTAATAGGACTCCTAATCACCTCTTTCTTTGAGAATTTGAACGAACTAATGAACCAATACGAAGGTCTCTCTAAATAATGACTTGTGTGAGATGTACACATCGTTTTGAACGCGATAGTGATGAGATTGCTCCTTTAGATGCTAATCAAACTAGAACAAAGTAATATGACTCCTAATCACCTCTTTCTTTGACAATTTGAAGGAAACTAACGAAACAATAAGAAGGTCTCCCTAAATCGAGACTTTTGTGAGATGTACACATCGTTTTGAATGCCATAGTGATGAGATTGCTCCTTTAGATGCTAATCAAACTAATGAACCAATATGACTCCTAATCACCTCTTTCTTTGACAATTTGAAGGAACTAATGAACCAATAAGAAGGTCTCCCTAAATCAAGACTTGTGTGAGATGTACACATCGTTTTGAACGCGATAGTGATGAGATTGCTTCTTCTGATGCTAATCAAACTAGAACGAAGTAATAAGACTCCTAATCACCTCTTTCTTTGATAATTTGAAGGAAACTAACGAAACAATAAGAAGGCTTCCCTAAATCGAGACTTGTGTGAGATGTACACATCGTTTTGAACGCGATAGTGATGAGATTGCTCCTTTAGATGCTAATCAAACTAGAACGAAGTAATATGACTCCTAATCACCTCTTTCTTTGACAATTTGAAGGAACTAATGAACCAATAAGAAGGTCTCCCTAAATCGAGACTTGTGTGAGATGTACACATCGTTTTGACGCCATAGTGATTGGATTGCTCATTTTGATGTTACTCAAACTAGAACGAGGTAATAGGACTCCTAATCACCTCTTTCTTTGAGAATTTGAACGAACTAATGAACCAATATGAAGGCTTCCCTAAATCGAGACTTGTGTGAGATGTACACATCGTTTTGAACGCGATAGTGATGAGATTGCTCCTTTAGATGCTAATCAAACTAGAACAAAGTAATATGACTCCTAATCACCTCTTTCTTTGACAATTTGAAGGAAACTAACGAAACAATAAGAAGGTCTCCCTAAATCGAGACTTTTGTGAGATGTACACATCGTTTTGAATGCCATAGTGATGAGATTGCTCCTTTAGATGCTAATCAAACTAATGAACCAATATGACTCCTAATCACCTCTTTCTTTGACAATTTGAAGGAACTAATGAACCAATAAGAAGGTCTCCCTAAATCAAGACTTGTGTGAGATGTACACATCGTTTTGAACGCGATAGTGATGAGATTGCTTCTTCTGATGCTAATCAAACTAGAACGAAGTAATAAGACTCCTAATCACCTCTTTCTTTGATAATTTGAAGGAAACTAACGAAACAATAAGAAGGCTTCCCTAAATCGAGACTTGTGTGAGATGTACACATCGTTTTGAACGCGATAGTGATGAGATTGCTCCTTTAGATGCTAATCAAACTAGAACGAAGTAATATGACTCCTAATCACCTCTTTCTTTGACAATTTGAAGGAACTAATGAACCAATAAGATGGTCTCCCTAAATCGAGACTTGTGTGAGATGTACACATCGTTTTCACGCCATAGTGATTGGATTGCTCATTTTGATGTTACTCAAACTCGAACGAGGTAATAGGACTACTAATCACCTCTTTCTTTGAGAATTTGAACGAACTAATGAACCAATATGAAGGCTTCCCTAAATCGAGACTTGTGTGAGATGTACACATCGTTTTGAACGCGATAGTGATGAGATTGCTCCTTTAGATGCTAATCAAACTAGAACGAGGTAATAAGACTCCTAATCACCTCTTTCTTTGAGAATTTGAACGAACTAATGAACCAATACGAAGGTCTCTCTAAATAATGACTTGTGTGAGATGTACACATCGTTTTGAACGCGATAGTGATGAGATTGCTCCTTTAGATGCTAATCAAACTAGAACAAAGTAATATGACTCCTAATCACCTCTTTCTTTGACAATTTGAAGGAAACTAACGAAACAATAAGAAGGTCTCCCTAAATCGAGACTTTTGTGAGATGTACACATCGTTTTGAATGCCATAGTGATGATGTAATATCCCAAAAATTTCAAATGTGATTTGACAAGATTTAATAAAGGTTGTCAATTTAAAAACCTAAAGAATTATTATTCGTAGATTTGTATACAATTAGAGGTTATAACTATAACCTAAGTTATGTGCTATATGAATAAATAAGCTTGTATTGAACTTCAAATGTGTTATATGCTTTCTGTTATGTGTAGTATTTTGTGTTTTGGTTTATGTAGTTAACCTTAACACTTATTAAAATCAAGAAGTTAATTTAAGGCTAAAACCTAAATTGGGAAAAAGGTTAAAACCTAAACCCTAAACCCTAAGAGATATACCCTAGGAATAACCTAGGTTTTCTAGCGAAATGTGTACGTCGTAATAACATTCTGTTTTAAGATTTACCGGTAATACGATGTGAAAACACATAATAACCGATAAAAAATTTTCTCGAAAAACATGCAAATTACTAGTCACGGTAATAAGACAAAATAGGGGAAAAGACAAAAAGAAATATTTTTGTTACTTTTTGATCGTCTAACCATTTTCTGAGAAATAGTCGTCGAAAACACTATTCACCCAAAAACGCTTTTGCGTCTTTTCGATTTTTCGAAGAATACGCGAATGTTAATATTACGAAGAAAGATGAAATATCCAATAAAATTAGAAAACGAAAAACGTAGTTTTTCGACTATGGGATGAATTATAGAAGTTAAAAACGAAGAGTGCAAGAATAAATACGAATATAATACGAAATATTATACGATAGAATATGAGATTAATACGAGGTATAATACGCGTGAAATACGATGTATATACGAATATATAACTAAGAATCCATGTGAACTTGAATCGACCAATCAGATGCAAGCATGATGTAATCATGACGTCATCTTCAAAGTAGCACAAAGATGATGTCATCATGATGTCATCTTCAAAGTAGCACAAAGATGATGTCATCATGATGTCGTGGATTAATGCGAAAAGACTATTATGCCCTAACTTAGGAAATCCTATAAATAGAAGCCCATCCCATCTTCATTTCTCACCAATTCACAAAATCAAAAAGCAAAATTACTCTCTAGATATATTTCAAGTATTGATAGTTGCCAATAAATAGTTAAAACTTCCAATTTCAAAAGGTACTCATCTTAGTAGTTATAATGTTCGATTTCAATTCGTAGTTATAACTAATTATACATTTTACTAGTAGTTATAATGTCAAAATTCATTTTATAGCTAGTGTAGTATATATCATGATCACTAGTAGTTATAATGTCTAAATCATTACAACTATAGTGAAGAAATGATCAAATCGTAAGTAGTTATCATGTTCAAAATTTTCAAAGTGTTCTTCATGTTCTTCGTGTTCTTCGTGTTCTTCGTGTTCTTCGTGTGTTCTTGAGTAAAAGTCATAAATCTAATATAAGTAGGTTTATGATTTTAGTATTTTTATGTTATGAAGTGTTATTGAGTCTTAGAACATGTTATCTTAACAAATTAATGCTAGTGGTACCATGTTTCACATGGTTAACCCAAGATATTTTGATCAAAGTAGACTCATAGACCCTTCTGCCCATTTTCCGAAATTTTAAAGTCCAAATCTATTTCTGTAATATAAAGAAAGTTGTAGAGGGGGAAATTCTAATGAATTTAGACTCAAGAATCACCCAAAAATGTTTTGAAACGAAGAAGTTATGACAGTTTCCGTAAAGGACGTCAAAACTGAAAATTTCTTAGAGGCTCTCGGGTTTAAGGACTTAAAAATGAGTTTTTGAGCTAGGATGTTATGGAGCCTATAACACCTATGAAAATAGTTAAGTCAAGTTATTATATGACATATGAAGTAATATATACGATGAATCTAACCGCTTATGCACTAAATGATTGTGTAGGGTTATTTTAACAAGTTTGAGCTTAGTGTTTATTATCTTGGACACCAAGGCAAGTCTTCTAACTTTGTTATCTTTATGCAAGTACTATATCTTGCTATCAATTGTTGTGAAGTTATTGCTTCTTGTTCAGCATAACTTAAGAAATGAATCATTATTCATATATTGTTTATTTGAGCAGAAAATGTTGTGTCAAACCAAATTGTTTTGGTACGACATCTTATACTGAGAAATGGAACACCTTGATGTAAGGTGAACTGGAAAACCTTAAGATAAGGTGGTGACCGTTGATTATATATCGACATAAATGGTAGGATGATATGCATACTCCTAGGATATTGGTTAGGCTGATCCCCTACCAGATATCCGAAATCAAGCTGTTCTAAGTCATCGAAGACTGATAGAACTGATTGAAACACATGGTTCATGTACTGAACCCTCAGTTATACATCTTTTAACTCAAATACCTTGTGTTTATATTTTCAAATAAACTTGTTGAGCATTTGTAGCTCATTCTTGCGTACATCTTTCTTTGCAGTTTTAGATGGTAATCCCGAAACTTCAGGGACAGACAAGGGAAAAGGCCATGTTAATTAGATTTATTTTACTGTTGTGAATGATTTCAAGTCTTATATGACTTTTGTTGTAATAAAGACACAGTATTGAGAATGATGTAACTGAACTTAATAATATTGTAATATATTATCACCTTTTATTATGTTAATTACGTTATACTCTAATCTTTTTTTTTTTTTTTTTTTTGCTAAATTTGTTTGTATATAAAAAAAAAAGCAAAAATTAAATATTACAATAAAGATCAGAACATAGTCGTCTTCTCCCGAGAGGACTAAAACATCTAGATTAAAACTAGAAACCCAAATGCCTAACCTAATTAAAAAAATTCCTCACAACTCGAGGCTAGGCAAAAGAGAAGAACTAATATAAAATATTAGAGAAATTTGCTACAACAAAAGGAACCGACAATGGGACCCGAGTGTCAGCAAAAGAAACCATCAATATGCACAAACATAAATTGAATTGAAGACCAGTTAATGCACGTGAGTCCAGCTGTAATCCACGAGAGGAGCAGCAAGCAAAATCACCAAAAGCAACAAAACAAGTGGGACCCGATTAAATGGGCAGCCCACATGAAAAGCAGCCAAGCACGATAATCAGATCATAGGGAATAGCCCATGATCAGAAATTGAAATCAACATTGACACAATGAGATCAAGTCACCAAAAGCTATGCACACAACGAGGGTAGCGGACCACTTCCACACACATCAGATTTCAAAATTTGAAAAAATAAGTGTGGGAACCCCCCCCCCCCCCCCAAGGATTACCCCATCATCCAAGCAATCAGTCCCAAAACAGGCCTCGCAACCCTGCCGGCAAAACAGACCCCCCCCAGTAGCCATAAACCGGCAGGAAACCCAGCCAAGAAATCCGGGCCAAGGGAACATCAAATTTGAATCATATAACACAGATGAATCAATAAAAACCCAGATCAGATCAAACAACTAACAAAATTTCAGCATCGCTAACCCCCAGCAATCTGATCCAACAAGAAGCCATCAACCCCAATCCGGCGAAAACAAACGATAAGGTAGCCCAATAGATTTCCGGCCAAGCCTGCAAAATCCGACCAAAACCAAGCTGGCCAAATTGGCGAAAATCTACAACAGCAAATCCAAACCCCCAATGAACGGGATAACAGAAAGTGGATCAAATCCAACAATCAAATAAAAATTGATTGCGAATAAACAACCAATCTGAACAAGCACCATCCGTTCGACGAAAACCAATAAAAACCATAGAATCTGAGCAAATCAGTAAATCAGTCCTCAACACCAGTAGACCCCAAGATAACCGTGAGACTATAGACAACTTGATCCGCAATATCACATGATACCAGCCCAACAAAATCAAACCCACATAGAATAAAAAAAACAGAGCATAAAAGAGCAATAAACAATGGCAGCTAGAAATTGTTTACTGCCCACAACATAGACAACAACCAGGATTCAAGGAGGTTTATTTTCGAGCATCCGCAATGCGGATCTCCCGGTTGTAACCTTTAGGCAAGATTTGAGGATAGGATAAGAGATAGAAGCCAAAGCATCTAGTTTAGCAAGATTAGTTTTATCCATCAATACTGCAGTTTTGTCAAAATGCACTCTTTTTTCCGAACTTGATCCAGGAGAAGGAGACTTCCGTTTTGAAGAGTCGGCTGGTTTGTCCGGAGTACAAGCAGCATGCACCGTCCCATTAATGTCAATTGGGATGTCCGGTGGGCTAGAAGTAGTCCGCAATTTTCCTGTACTAGTAGCCAGAGGATTAGCTATATTTGTGGAAGTCGGTGAGTCCCCAAGAATGGGATCATTTGGCTTTTCCTTCTGAACCTCCTTCCATTCAAATTTAGAATTAACTGATTTCATTGCTCCGGAATTCCGAACACGAGGCTTAGAACCACAGTTGAAATTAGAGTGCCCAAAAACCTTGCAATGTGAACATTTTGAAGGCTTCCAAGGGGTAACTATTGAAATCGATTGAGAATCACAACCATCCACCTTAACACAAATAGAACTGGGAATTATGGTGGTAGCCTCAATTTCAACGCAGACTTTAAATTGTTTAGAATGGTTGTACTAAGTTAGTACAGTATCCATATGAACTATACATCTGAATGAGGGTATTGGATGATATTGAGAGTTCTATAAGCTCTGGGGTTACACTTAATGAGCGCGGGTAAGGTGTCATCTTTACCGGAATGCGCCCCCCTCAGTTCTAGGAACAATCTTATCATTAATACTGTGAATGTCAGATAGATAGGAACTATTGATATGAAAGAGATATTCATCGGTTATAAATATATACATCCAAGTGAGGGTATCCAAACACAGTTGAAGTTCTGACGAGAACTATTATCTGTTATGGGATACTGTGAACCTTGGATAGATAGAAGTTATATATTATGAATATTTATAGTTGAATAGTTTCACGTGAGCACCAAATCTGCTACAGGGAGTTGTAGAGAATTTGGGGGCGTCACAGGTTGGTATCAAAGCCCTTGGATTATAGTTCTGAGGTAACGAGTACCTTGGAGTATAATCTGATGGGTTAAAATTAAAATGGACTTGTGAAGAGTCCGTAGATAATTAAAAAAAATATATGAATAAATCTTAATAACTCTTAATACATAAAACTTTTATGTGAAAGAAATATATTGAATAAAGATAAACTCTTCCCGAGAATGTCGGGAAATGAATAGACTCATAAAAAGTTCTCAAGCAAGTCTACTTATTTGTTGAAATGCACTCCGTGCAATAACGTGTCTTATTTATGAAGTTTAATGTTATGCAAGTATTGTTTCTTTTGCACCCCGTGCATTAACATGCTTGTTATCTATTATGTGCAACATGATAGTGATTGTTGAATTTCAATTAAAAATCATGTTAGTATCTGAGTTGAACAACTCTCTTGTATGGGCAAGAGTTTAAGATGTGTTAGGAAACCGATCTAACTTACTGAGGTAACATTTGTCGCAGTGTAGAGGTATCGTAGAAGCAATATACACTGTTGATACAATTGTAGCAGTGTTGATGAGACGGGGAGCTAATTCATTAGTTCGTGGGTGGGGAACCACTCAGTTCACTACATTGATAATAGATTGAAACTTGTGTTATACATAGAGAATAATGGAAAAGATAGAGTACACATCGTTTTGATGCCATAGTGATTGGATTGCTCATTTTGATGTTACTCAAACTCGAACGAGTTAATAGGACTCTTAATCACCTCTTTCTTTGAGAATTTGAACGAACTAATGAACCAATACGAAGGCTTCCCTAAATCGAGACTTGTGTGAGATGTACACATCGTTTTGAACGCGATAGTGATGAGATTGCTCCTTTAGATGCTAATCAAACTAGAACGAGGTGATAGGACTCCTAATCACCTCTTTCTTTGAGAATTTGAACGAACTAATGAACCAATACGAAGGTCACTATAAAAAAAGACTTGTGTGAGATGTACACATCGTTTTGAACGCGATAGTGATGAGATTGCTCCTTTAGATGCTAATCAAACTAGAACAAAGTAATATGACTCCTAATCACCTCTTTCTTTGACAATTTGAAGGAACTAATGAACCAATAAAAAGGTCTCCCTAAATCGAGACTTGTGTGAGATGTACACATCGTTTTGACGCCATAGTGATTGGATTGCTCATTTTGATGTTACTCAAACTAGAACGAGGTAATAGAACCCTTAATCACCTCTTTCTTTGAGAATTTGAACGAACTAATGAACCAATACGAAGGCTTCCCTAAATCGAGACTTGTGTGAGATGTACACATCGTTTTGACGCCATAGTGATTAGATTGCTCATTTTGATGTTACTCAAACTAGAACGAGGTAATAAAACTCTTAATCACCTCTTTCTTTGAGAATTTGAATGAACTAATGAACCAATATGAAGGTTTCCCTAAATCGAGATTTGTGTGAGATGTACACATCGTTTGAACGCGATAGTGATGAGATTGCTCCTTTAGATGCTAATCAAACTAGAACAAAGTAATATGACTCCTAATCACCTCTTTCTTTGACAATTTGAAGGGAACTAAGGAAACAATAAGAAGGTCTCCCTAAATCGAGACTTTTGTGAGATGTACACATCGTTTTGAATGCCATAGTGATGAGATTGCTCCTTTAGATGCTAATCAAACTAATGAACCAATATTACTCCTAATCACCTCTTTCTTTGATAATTTGAAGAAACTAACGAAACAATAAGAAGGCTTCCCTAAATCGAGACTTGTGTGAGATGTACACATCGTTTTGAACACGATAGTGATGAGATTGCTCCTTTAGATGCTAATCAAACTAGAACGAAGTAATATGACTCCTAATCACCTCTTTCTTTGACAATTTGAAGGAACTAATGAACCAATAAGAAGTTCTCCCTAAATCGAGACTTGTGTGAGATGTACACATCGTTTTGACGCCATAGTGATTGGATTGCTCATTTTAATGTTACTTAAACTAGAAGGAGGTAATAAAACTCTTAATCACCTCTTTCTTTGAGAATTTGAACGAACTAATGAACCAATACGAAGGCCTCCCAAAATCGAGACTTGTGTGAGATGTACACATCGTTTTGAACGCGATAGTGATGAGATTGCTCCTTTAGATGCTAATCAAACTAGAACGAGGTAATAGGACTCCTAATCACCTCTTTCTTTGAGAATTTGAACGAACTAATGAACCAATACGAAGGTCTCTCTAAATAATGACTTGTGTGAGATGTACACATCGTTTTGAATGCGATAGTGATGAGATTGCTCCTTTAGATGCTAATCAAACTAGAACAAAGTAATATGACTCCTAATCACCTCTTTTTTTGACAATTTGAAGGAAACTAACGAAACAATAAGAAGGTCTCCCTAAATCGAGACTTTTGTGAGATGTACATATCGTTTTGAATGCCATAGTGATGAGATTACTCCTTTAGATGCTAATCAAACTAATGAACCAATATGACTCCTAATCACCTCTTTCTGTGATAATTTGAAGGAAACTAACGAAACAATAAGAAGGTTTCCCTAAATCGAGACTTGTGTGAGATGTACACATTGTTTTGAACGCGATAGTGATGAGATTGCTACTTTAGATGCTAATCAAACTAGAACGAAGTAATATGACTCCTAATCACCTCTTTCTTTGACAATTTGAAGGAACTAATGAACCAATAAGAAGGTCTCCCTAAATCGAGACTTGTGTGAGATGTACACATCGTTTTGACGCCATAGTGATTGGATTGCTCATTTTGATGTTACTCAAACTAGAACGAGGTAATAGAACTCTTAATCACCTCTTTCTTTGAGAATTTGAACGAACTAATGAACCAATACAAAGGCTTCCCTAAATCGAGACTTGTGTGAGATGTACACATCGTTTTGAATGCGATAGTGATGAGATTGCTCCTTTAGATGCTAATCAAACTAGAAGGAGGTAATAGGACTCCTAATCACCTCTTTCTTTGAGAATTTGAACGAACTAATGAACCAATACGAAGGTCTCTCTAAATAATGACTTGTGTGAGATGTACACATCGTTTTGAACGCGATAGTGATGAGATTGCTCCTTTAGATGCTAATCAAACTAGAACAAAGTAATATGACTCCTAATCACCTTTTTCTTTGACAATTTGAAGGAAACTAACGAAACAAGAAGAAGGTCTCCCTAAATCGAGACTTTTGTGAGATGTACACATCGTTTTGAATGCCATAGTGATGAGATTGCTCCTTTAAATGCTAATCAAACTAATGAACCAATATGACTCCTGATCACCTCTTTCTTTGACAATTTGAAGGAACTAATGAACCAATAAGAAGGTCTCCCTAAATCAACACTTGTGTGAGATGTACACATCGTTTTGAACGCGATAGTGATGAGATTGCTTCTTCTGATGCTAATCAAACTAGAACGAAGTAATAAGACTCCTAATCAACTCTTTCTTTGATAATTTGAAGGAAACTAACGAAACAATAAGAAGGCTTCCCTAAATCGAGACTTGTGTGAGATGTACACATTGTTTTGAACGCGATAGTGATGAGATTGCTACTTTAGATGCTAATCAAACTAGAACGAAGTAATAAGACTCCTAATCACCTTTTTCTTTGACAATTTGAAGGAAACTAACGAAACAAGAAGAAGGTCTCCCTAAATCGAGACTTTTGTGAGATGTACACATCGTTTTGAATGCCATAGTGATGAGATTGCTCCTTTAAATGCTAATCAAACTAATGAACCAATATGACTCCTGATCACCTCTTTCTTTGACAATTTGAAGGAACTAATGAACCAATAAGAAGGTCTCCCTAAATCAACACTTGTGTGAGATGTACACATCGTTTTGAACGCGATAGTGATGAGATTGCTCCTTTAGATGCTAATCAAACTAGAACGAAGTAATAAGACTCCTAATCAACTCTTTCTTTGATAATTTGAAGGAAACTAACGAAACAATAAGAAGGCTTCCCTAAATCGAGACTTGTGTGAGATGTACACATTGTTTTGAACGCGATAGTGATGAGATTGCTACTTTAGATGCTAATCAAACTAGAACGAAGTAATATGACTCCTAATCACCTCTTTCTTTGACAATTTGAAGGAACTAATGAACCAATAAGAAGGTCTCCCTAAATCGAGACTTGTGTGAGATGTACACATCGTTTTGACGCCATAGTGATTGGATTGCTCATTTTGATGTTACTCAAACGAGAACGAGGTAATAGGACTCTTAATCACCTCTTTTTTTGAGAATTTGAACGAACTAATGAACCAATACGAAGGCTTCCCTAAATTGAGACTTGTGTGAGATGTACACATCGTTTTGAACGCGATAGTGATGAGATTGCTCCTTTAGATGCTAATCAGACTAGAACGAGGTAATAGGACTCCTAATAACCTCTTTCTTTGAGAATTTGAACGAACTAATGAACCAATACGAAGGCCTCTCTAAATAATGACTTGTGTGAGATGTACACATCGTTTTGAACGCGATAGTGATGAGATTGCTCCTTTAGATGCTAATCAAACTAGAACGAAGTAATATGACTCCTAATCACCTCTTTCTTTGACAATTTGAAGGAACTAATAAACCAATAAGAAGGTCTCCCTAAATCGAGACTTGTGTGAGATGTACACATCGTTTTGACGCCATAGTGATTGGATTGCTCTTTTTGATGTTACTCAAACTAGAACGAGGTAATAGAACTCTTAATCATCTCTTTCTTTGAGAATTTGAATGAACTAATGAACCAATACGAAGGCTTCCCTAAATCGAGACTTGTGTGAGATGTACACATCGTTTTGAACGCGATAGTGATGAGATTACTCCTTTAGATGCTAATCAAAATAGAACGAGGTAATAGGACTCCTAATCACCTCTTTCTTTGAGAATTTGAACGAACTAATGAACCAATACGAAGGTCTCTCTAAATAATGACTTGTGTGAGATGTACACATCGTTTTGAACGCGATAGTGATGAGATTGCTCCTTTGGATGCTAATCAAACTAGTACAAAGTAATATGACTCCTAATCACCTCTTTCTTTGACAATTTGAAGGAAACTAACGAAACAATAAGAAGGTCTCCCTAAATCGAGACTTTTGTGAGATGTACACATCGTTTTGAATGCCATAGTGATGAGATTGCTCCTTTAGACGCTAATCAAACTAATGAACCAATATGACTCCTAATCACCTCTTTCTTTGATAATTTGAAGAAAACTAACGAAACAATAAGAAGGCTTCCCTAAATCGAGACTTGTGTGACATGTACACATCGTTTTGAACGCGATAGTGATGAGATTGCTCCTTTAGATGCTAATCAAACTAGAACAAAGTAATATGACTCCTAATCACCTCTTTCTTTGACAATTTGAAGGAACTAATGAACCAATAAGAAGGTCTCCCTAAATCAAGACTTGTGTGAGATGTACACATCGTTTTGACGCCATAGTGATTGGATTGCTCATTTTGATGTTACTCAAACTAGAACGAGGTAATAGAACTCTTAATCACCTCTTTCTTTGAGAATTTGAACGAACTAATGAACCAATACGAAGGCTTCCCTAAATCGAGACTTGTGTGAGATGTACACATCGTTTTGAACGCGATAGTGATGAGATTGGTTCTTCTGATGCTAATCAAACTAGAACGAAGTAATAAGACTCCTAATCACCTCTTTCTTTGATAATTTGAAGGAAACTAACGAACCAATACGAAGGCCTCTCTAAATAATGACTTGTGTTAGATGTACACATCGTTTTGAACGCGATAGTGATGGGATTGCTCCTTTAGATGCTAATCAAACTAGAACGAAGTAATATAACTCCTAATCACCTCTTTCTTTGACAATTTGAAGGAACTAATGAACCAATAAGAAGGTCTCCCTAAATCGAGACTTGTGTGAGATGTACACATCGTTTTGACGCCATAGTGATTAGATTGCTCATTTTGATGTTACTCAAACTAGAACGAGGTAATAGAACTCTTAATCACTTCTTTCTTTGAGAGTTTGAACGAACTAATGAACCAATACGAAGACTTCCCTAAATCGAGACTTGTGTGAGATGTACACATCGTTTTGAACGCGATAGTGATGAGATTGCTCCTTTAGATGCTAATCAAACTAGAACAAGGTAATAGGACTCCTAATCACCTCTTTCTTTGAGAATTTGAACGAACTAATGAACCAATACGAAGGTCTCTCTAAATAATGACTTGTGTGAGATGTACACATCGTTTTGAACGCGATAGTGATGAGATTGCTCCTTTAGATGCTAATCAAACTAGAACAAAGTAATATGACTCCTAATCACCTCTTTCTTTGACAATTTGAAGGAAACTAACGAAACAATAAGGTCTCCCTAAATCGAGACTTTTGTGAGATGTACACATCGTTTTGAATGCCATAGTGATGAGATGGCTCCTTTAGATGCTAATCAAACAAATGAACCAATATGACTCCTAATCACCTCTTTCTTTAACAATTTGAATGAACTAGTGAACCAATAAGAAGGTCTCCCTAAATCAACACTTGTGTGAGATGTACACATCGTTTTGAACGCGATAGTGATGAGATTGCTTCTTCTGATGCTAATCAAACTAGAACGAAGTAATAAGACTCATAATCACCTCTTTCTTTGATAATTTGAAGGAAACTAACTAAACAATAAGAAGGCTTCCCTAAATCGAGACTTGTGTGAGATGTACACATCGTTTTGAACGCGATAGTGATGAGATTGCTCCTTTAGATGCTAATCAAACTAGAACGAAGTAATATGACTCCTAATCACCTCTTTCTTTGACAATTTGAAGGAACTAATGAACCAATAAGAAGGTCTCCCTAAATCGAGACTTGTGTGAGATGTACACATCATTTTGACGCCATAGTGATTGGATTGCTCATTTTGATGTTACTCAAACTCGAACGAGGTAATAGGACTCCTAATCACCTCTTTCTTTGAGAATTTGAACGAACTAATGAACCAATATGAAGGCTTCCCTAAATCGAGACTTGTGTGAGATGTACACATCGTTTTGAACGCGATAGTGATGAGATTGCTCCTTTAGATGCTAATCAAACTAGAACGAGGTAATAAGACTCCTAATCACCTCTTTCTTTGAGAATTTGAACGAACTAATGAACCAATACGAAGGTC
The DNA here is from genome assembly GCA_034770075.1 of Aralia elata. NCBI lineage: Eukaryota > Viridiplantae > Streptophyta > Magnoliopsida > Apiales > Araliaceae > Aralia > Aralia elata. The sequence goes on along the minus strand of CM068385.1, from coordinate 8,696,538 downwards.
TCTCTAAATAATGACTTGTGTGAGATGTATACATCGTTTTGAACGCGATAGTGATGAGATTGCTCCTTTAGATGCTAATCAAACTAGAACAAAGTAATATGACTCCTAATCACCTCTTTCTTTTACAATTTGAAGGAAACTAACGAAACAATAAGAAGGTCTCCCTAAATCGAGACTTTTGTGAGATGTACATATCGTTTAGAATGCCATAGTGATGAGATTGCTCCTTTAGATGCTAATCAAACTAATGAACTAATATGGCTCCTAATCACCTCTTTCTTTGACAATTTGAAGGAACTAATGAACCAATAAGAAGGTCTCCCTAAATCAACACTTGTGTGAGATGTACACATCGTTTTGAACGCGATAGTGATGAGATTGCTTCTTCTGATGCTAATCAAACTAGAACGAAGTAATAAGACTCATAATCACCTCTTTCTTTGATAATTTGAAGGAAACTAACGAAACAATAAGAAGGCTTCCCTAAATCGAGACTTGTGTGAGATGTACACATCGTTTTAAACGCGATAGTGATGAGATTGCTCCTTTAGATGCTAATCAAACTAGAACGAAGTAATATGACTCCTAATCACCTCTTTCTTTGACAATTTGAAGGAACTAATGAACCAATAAGATGGTCTCCCTAAATCGAGACTTGTGTGAGATGTACACATCGTTTTCACGCCATAGTGATTGGATTGCTCATTTTGATGTTACTCAAACTCGAACGAGGTAATAGGACTACTAATCACCTCTTTCTTTGAGAATTTGAACGAACTAATGAACCAATATGAAGGCTTCCCTAAATCGAGACTTGTGTGAGATGTACACATCGTTTTGAACGCGATAGTGATGAGATTGCTCCTTTAGATGCTAATCAAACTAGAACGAGGTAATAAGACTCCTAATCACCTCTTTCTTTGAGAATTTGAACGAACTAATGAACCAATACGAAGGTCTCTCTAAATAATGACTTGTGTGAGATGTACACATCGTTTTGAATGCGATAGTGATGAGATTGCTCCTTTAGATGCTAATCAAACTAGAACAAAATAATATGACTCCTAATCACCTCTTTCTTTGACAATTTGAAGGAAACTAACGAAACAATAAGTAGGTCTCCCTAAATCGAGACTTTTGTGAGATGTACACATCGTTTTGAATGCCATAGTGATGATGTAATATCCCAAAAATTTCAAATGTGATTTGACAAGATTTAATAAAGGTTGTCAATTTAAAAACCTAAAGAATTATTATTCGTAGATTTGTATACAATTAGAGGTTATAACTATAACCTAAGTTATGTGCTATATGAATAAATAAGCTTGTATTGAACTTCAAATGTGTTATATGCTTTCTGTTATGTGTAGTATTTTGTGTTTTGGTTTATGTAGTTAACCTTAACACTTATTAAAATCAAGAAGTTAATTTAAGGCTAAAACCTAAATTGGGAAAAAGGTTAAAACCTAAACCCTAAACCCTAAGAGATATACCCTAGGAATAACCTAGGTTTTCTAGCGAAATGTGTACGTCGTAATAACATTCTGTTTTAAGATTTACCGGTAATACGATGTGAAAACACATAATAACCGATAAAAATTTTTCTCGAAAAACATGCAAATTACTAGTCACGGTAATAAGACAAAATAGGGGAAAAGACAAAAAGAAATATTTTTGTTACTTTTTGATCGTCTAACCATTTTCTGAGAAATAGTCGTCGAAAACACTATTCACCCAAAAACGCTTTTGCGTCTTTTCGATTTTTCGAAGAATACGCGAATGTTAATATTACGAAGAAAGATGAAATATCCAATAAAATTAGAAAACGAAAAACGTAGTTTTTCGACTATGGGATGAATTATAGAAGTTAAAAACGAAGAGTGCAAGAATAAATACGAATATAATACGAAATATTATACGATAGAATATGAGATTAATACGAGGTATAATACGCGTAAAATACGATGTATATACGAATATATAACTAAGAATCCATGTGAACTTGAATCGACCAATCAGATGCAAGCATGATGTAATCATGACGTCATCTTCAAAGTAGCACAAAGATGATGTGTGACGCCCCCAAATCCGGGTTACTTTAACCTCGAATTTAGTGCATCACTATGCAACTCATACACATACTATTAATAACTATTTGCGGAATAATAGAAATATTTACATTGATATAACATAAATACTCTCGTCCCAAGTCTCGATACCAATACAAATTCCTGACATAACATAATACAAAAGGTCTAATACATAAGTCTGAATACATGACATAACTTAATACATAATTTCTAAACGAGTCTTAAAACATAGCATAATCATAACATAGTGTGACAAAGCTAATTCGTGGCTTTGCCTTTGCCTTTATCCTTTCCTGAGCTCTCGCCTCTATGGGTAACCACTGAAATGTTTTAAGGAAAGCAGGGGTGAGCAACAAGTTTGCCCAGCAAGTATAACAATAAGGATAATACATAATCAAAAGTAAGATTTCTCAAGTTTTAATACAAATCTCTACTATCACTGAGGAGTCCACTATGGACTAGATGAATATCAAATGAATTCAAGGATTTCAAATTGTGTCAATTGCAGGAATCACCTGAGTGGCCACCATGGCACTTACCTTTTTTTTTTTAGAATTAACAGTATTACACTATTAAACTCCAAAACAACAGTTACAGGTACAATAGGTGATCAGCCTAAAATACCCGGCGTTATGCATTAAGCCTCAAAACGTTCTACTTACGCGCGTGTCGGTTTCCCCGACTAAAAATATATTTTTCCCCTACTATGAGGGTTGTTCATCTCTGCAAAGAGTCCGTACCAAAACAATTGGTTTGGATAGCTTTCTAAGTCATGGACGTTAGTCTAGCCGAATCAAATGGCATTGACACTCTTCGTAAACAGTTCATGCATAAGGTGAACTTAAAAGCTTTAACAGTTTATGCTCAATAACATATCTTGAACGCTTGTGCAAATATGAAAGATTGGCATAAGTATGGAATTCACACAATAATGTATGTATTGCGTAAATATGAACTTTGAACATTAAATAGCATTCGTAAGGAATATAATCGAAATGAAGTTGATAAGCTCGCCTAGAACGAGGACTAGACAAGGATTAGAAAACTTGCTCAATTACACCACATTGGTGTGATTTAGGAAAATTATAGAATATTTGTGCAATATCAACTTAAACAAGAATTAGAAAATCTGCACAATATACGTCTTTTGTATAAGATAAGGAACTTGCATTCAATATAGTAAATGAATGGGGTTAGAGAACTTGCCCAACACAAGGGTTAGACAAGAGTTAAAGAAGAACTTGCCTTAAGCGCTTGCTAATAACTCGACGTTAATCGTCCTTCAAAAGTCCTACACATTTAAGTACATATCCACATACCAATTAGCCACATACATTGATGTCAAATATTAGTCTACATTACTCTATAGTATTACATTCTAATTAGAAACATAATATCAAACAAGGTTACACACACTTGATACGATGTTTCGGCGTTTGTACAACGCACGCCCGATACGCCTCATTTACATAAGTTTAGCATGTGCATACACTTGTCTAGTTCATCATTGATTAAAGCTAAAGGTCATTTATAAACCATAATGTACAAGTTCTAGAACTTACAACAATAATTTTTAGCGTTGGAAACGTTACACGTTACATACGTGCATGTACGACGCCCCTCTTTTTGCTTCCTAATGCACAATAGTCCTAAAAATGGCCAATTTAGAAATTTGTCAAGACATTAAATTACAGTTCTAAATATTGGAGGTTGTAGTTCTACTTCTTAGCTTTCCGGATCATCTTGAATCAATCCAATTTGGAGTTCGTATGAGAAAGTTATGTATGTTTTACTAAAGTAGGTCGATAGCTGTCCAGCCCAACTGTTGCTCTAGCGCGGGAAGCGCCCATTTTAGCCTTATGGGTGGGCGCGGGACGCGCTAACCGGCAGTGTGCTCTAGGTGCCAATTGCCAGCATGCTCCTGTTTTTGCTATATTAACAAAAAACCTCATAACTTCTTCATTTTAAGTCGAAATTAGGCCGTTTCGGAGGCTACGGAAGGAAAGCTTAAAACATGAACTACTACCAAACCCCCATGGATTCATAATCTTACAGACACTTTAATAAATCGAAATAATGGCTCCAAAGAAGATTAATACCGACTATATTTCAGCAAAACTCAGAGTTAGGCTAATACATTCTTCCTCTTTGCTTCTTAGCTATCATATAACAAGATTGTATGACTTATGACATGCTTTCATTACCAAACTAAGCAATATAACACCATTTCAAACAATTAATCAAAATTAATTCTCATGACCTTTAGAGAAATCATTCTCTTAGACAATAAATCAAATAGTTGGTGGGCTATGGCTTACAAACTCACATTGGGGGTAGAGTTTAATTATGTTCTAGTCCAGATTTCCAAATGAAATCATTACCCACATGCCTCTAAGAACATGGCAACAATTCTCTACCATCTAACACAACCAAAATAACCAACCAAAAGCTATATTTACAACAAAGTACATAAATTGTCCAAATCAGTCCATAATTGTCCAACAGTCCATTAATGTCCATTCTTGATTCCTTATGCAAAGGTTTTGATTTATCAAACATTGTTCCACTTTCCTTGATCATTATTAAGGCTTTTAAAGAGTTTAACCACATTCATATCAACTCATGAAACTAATCAAACAATTTCAGCAACATATTACTCTCATAAACAAACAATATGAAACTCAAAACTGAAGCAACCATGGAAATGAGTTTGGTTCCAAAACACTAACCTCTTGAAGCAACTTCTAGGATGAAAATAGGATTGATAACCAGCTGCTATACCCCTTCTTCTTCTTCCTTCAAACCACCCGTGCACCAACTCTCACAACTCTCTCTAAATTTCTGGATTCTAACTTAGCAACAATGAGCAAAGGAATGGAAGGCAAGCAAGGGTAGTATATATAGAGGGATGAACTGAGCTTCCTTTGGAGGGAGGGAAGGGTTAAGCATTCTTGGTGTGATCAGCTCCCCATGTATGGGAAGCTGAAGTTGGCCTCTCCCCATGTGTGGGAAACTCCCCTCCCATTCTCCCAATTGTTCTTCCTCCCTTTTGCTCTCCCAAATGCAAGAATTTGCTCTACCCAAAATGTTCTCATTCCTTTGTTCCTTCTCCCTCTCATCCGTGTTCTTCTTCTTCATTCAATTGCTCAGCTGATGGTTTAACCCATTTCCCTCATGGGTCATGGGTTGGGCCGTGGGTCGGGTCGTGGGTCATGGATCATGGGTTTGGGCCACCCTTAAGCAATTTGGGGCTTCTAATTAACTCCCAAATTTGGCTAAAAAATAAAATCCAACACTTGGATTATTAATCAATTACATTAACGCCATGAGAAAATTAGAAAAGTCGAAATAAACGAAAAAGACGTTTTTGGGGCGAATAGTGCCCCACACGCGAATAGTAACCCGCGAATAGAATTTTTAGCGGTATTTCTCCGAAAACATTTTAATAAGTCCTATCAAATAACAACACTTAATATCATTGCAAATACATAATCTAGATTATTGACATAACCTTTAAGCACATCACATAAAAAACACAAAATAATATTAATAAAAATTTCATTCATTAAATAATGATTCGTAAGCGTATATTACAAAGCCATGCAAAATTCGCGGTCGTTACATTCCTCCCCTCCTTATAAGAATTCTGTCCCCAAGAATTACAACTAAGCAAAAAGATGGGGGTAATTCTTCTTCATTTTATCCTCTAACTCCCACGTAGCCTCCTCGACATCGTGGTTTCGCCAAACTACCTTCACAGAAGGTATGACTTTATTCCTTAACACTTGCTCCTTCCTATCAGTTATCTGAATAGGAATTTCCTCGTACGTGAGATCCTTCTCGATCTGGACGGGCTCATAGGATATAACGTGCTTGTAATCGGGTTTATATGGTCGTAACACTGAGACATGGAACACATTGTGGATGTGCTCCAGCTCGGGAGGTAAAGCTACCTCGTACGCCACTTCGCCTACCCTTCTCAAGACCTCAAACGGTCCTACGAACCTCGGACTCAGCTTCCCTTTCTTGCCGAATCGAATCTTCCCCTTCCAGGGAGATACCTTCAAAAAACACAAAACTTCCACTTTCGAACTTCTCGGCTTTGACGGTGCAAATCTGCGTATTTCTTCTGCCGATCTTGGGCTGCTACCAATCTGGCTCTTATTGTGCCAACAATATCTGCCGTTTGCTGAACTAGTTCTGGGTCCCAACAGTCGTCTCTCTCCGACTTCATCCCAACATAACGGTGTTCTGCATTTTCTTCCGTAGAGAGCTTCGTACGGCGGCATACCGATACTTGCGTGATAACTATTATTATAAGCGAATTCCACGAGGGGTAAGTGGTCCATCCCAAACTTCCCTTGAAATCCATCACACAAGCTCTAAGCATGTCTTCCAGCGTCTGTATTGTTCGCTCATCACTCTGTCCGTCAGTTTGAGGATGATAAGCAGTACTTAGCCTCAGTTGTGTTCCCATTCTTTCTTGCAAGCTCTTCCAAAAAATTTTGATGTGAAGCGCGGGTCTCGGTCAGAAAACGATTGACACCGGCACTCCATGCCTTGAAACAACTTCCTTTATATACAACTTTGCTAACTGATTTTAAATTGAATCGTATCCTTATCGGTAGAAAGTGCGCTGACTTCGTCAATCGGTCCACAATAACCCAAATTGCATCATAACCTTTCTGGGTGCTTGGAAGCCCCACTACGAAATCCATCGTAATGTGTTCCCATTTCCATTCTGGTATCTTAAGTGGTTGAAGTAGTCCACTCGGTCTCTGATGCTCTGCCTTGACCCGTTGACAGGTAAGACACTTACTGACGCACTCTGCCACCTCTCGCTTCAAATTTGGCCACCAAAAATGTTGACGAAGATCCCTGTAAATTTTTGTGCTTCCTGGGTGAACAGAATATGGTGAGTTATGTGCCTCGCAAGATTGCCTCTCTTAGTTCGGTCACGGCTGGCACCCACACACGTTCTTCAAATCGCAAGATACCATCTTTATCCAATCTAAACTTTTCTTCATCGTTTTCTGCTACTCTTTCCTTTATCTTCTCACATTCCTCATCATTTCTCTGTGCCTCCTGTACTTTATCTAGCAACGTCGGACGAGCTTCCATTATGAATAAGCGCTCTGCTGCCCTTCTTGGACTTTTCACTTCTATCTCTAGTCGCGTCATTGTCCTTCACTAGCTCCTCCTGTGTTGTCAGCCTGAACAAGCTCTCCCCCTTCCCTTTCTACTCAACGCATCTGCTACTAACGTTTGCCTTCCCCGGGTGATAAAGAATCTCGCGAGTCGTAATCTTTGATTAATTCCAACCACCTCCTTTGTCGCATATTGAGCTCTTTCTGTTGTGAAGATATACTTCAGACTTTTGTGGTCCGTATATATCTCACATTTCTCCCCATAAAGATAGTGCCTCCAAATCCTTCAGGGCAAAAACTACCGCGGCTAACTCCAAGTCGTGGGTAGGGTATCGCTTTTCATAGTCCTTCAATTGACGTGACGCATACGCAATGACCTTGTCATGCTGGCATTAGAACACAACCAAGACCTCGGTGTGGACGCATCACTATACACTACAAAACCTCCTGTATCATCCGGTAGGGATAACACAGGCGCCTCGCTCAATCTCTTCTTCAACTCTGTAAAGCTTTCCTCACACTTCTCCTCCGTCCACACAAACTTCACCGTCTTCCTCGTTAAATTAGTTAACGGGGTCGCTATCTTAGAAAAAGTCCTGGAATAAATCGGTCGATAGTACCCGGCTAACCCTAAGAAACTTCGCACCTCCGTTGGCGTCCTCGGTTGATCCCAGTTACTCACTAGCTCTCCACTTTCGCAGGATCCACTGAGATCCCATCTTTGTCTATCACATGCCCCAGAAATTGTACCCTTTCCATCCAAAATTCACATTTAGAAAATTTTGCGTACAACTTCTCTTTCCTCAGCGTTTCTAGTATCGCCTTCAGATGGGTCAGCGTGCTCCTCTTCGGTCTTTGAATAGATTAGGATGTCGTCGATGAAAACTACCACAAACTTGTCTAAGTATGGCTTGAGAATTTCGATTCATCAAAATCCATAAATGGCTGCTGGCCGCGTTCGTCAGACCGAAAAGACATCACCAAAAAATTCATAGTGCCCATACCATCGTTCGAAACGCGGTCTTTGGCACGTTCCTCCCTCCTCACCTTTAACTGGTGATATCCAGTCCTCAAATCTATCTTTGAGAAATTGCCTCGCTCCTTGAAGTTGATCGAAAAGATCGTCGATTCTTGGCAACGGATACTTATTCTTGATTGTTGCCTTATTCAACTCTCGGTAGTCGATACAAAGCCTCATCGTTCCGTCTTTCTTCTTGACAAACAAGACCGGTGCTCCCCATGGAGACACACTTGGTTGAATATACCCATTGTCCAACAATTCTTGAAGTTGGATCATCAATTCCTTCATTTCCACTGGCGCCATGCGATACGGGGCTTTCGAAATTGGTGCCGTCCCTGGTGCTAAATCTATTGCAAACTCAATTTCCCTGTCTGGCGGTAGACCGGGTAATTCGCTTGGAAACACGTCTGGAAAGTCCTTCACTATCGGTATATCTGTTATTTCTACTCCCTCTTTCTTCGTGTCTACAATATAGGCTAAGTAGCCTACACACCCTTTTCTTAGTAACCTTCTTGGCCTGCATCATCGTAAGACAAACACGATCGTCTAAGCGATGTGCTACCATTAAATACTACCCTCGACCGGTTTGAGGTCCGAAGGTTCACACTTTTCTTTTGACAGTCAATTATCGCTGCATGGTTATACAAACCAATCCATTCCCAGTATTACATCAAACTCTCCCAATTTAATTGGGATCAAAATCTACCTTTAGGTTATGACCCCTAATCACTGCATCACAATCACGGTATATGAATTCTACGAGAATTACCTCCTCATTAGCAATTTCTACAGCTCAAGGGATTATCTAGTCGTTCTTGGGGTAAATTCAATCGACTAGCAAATTCCTCAGATTACAAACGAGTAGGTAGCACCCGAATCGAATAATACGTAAGCATTTATATCATTGATCGGGGATAATACCTGACACCACGTCCCTCGAAGCTATGGCATCCTGGGCCGTCATGTTGAATGTCCTGGCAGTTGGTCGACTAGGCTGAACAGGCCCACCAGTCACGCGGCTTATTGCTTCCCCCTTTGTAGCCACTCCCCCCGCTGCTTCCTCTTTGGGGGCAGTCCCTTGATCTGGTGCACCCGGCCGATCCACAAGCCGAAACATCCACGGATTTTCTTCGGATTTGGGCATTTTGGTGCCATATGTCCCTCCTTGCCGCAGTTATAGCAGACACGGCGTCCCTTCCAGCCATTCTCCCAAGTGGTTTTTCCCCGCATTTTGAACATGCCTCGATTCTCTTTTTGAATCCTCCCTGATTGCTTCCGGTTCGGATTATTGTTGGTACTATTGTTGTTTGTTATCCCACTTTCTCTTCCCCAGGTTGCTTCCTTCCTCCGCTACTACTTCCTCCACGATGGTCCGCCTCCATTTTTCTTATTCTTCCTTTCCCTGTTATATTGACTCAAAGGCCTCACTTCCAACCCTCAGCTATGATGGCTTTCTCTAAGAGTGCATTAAAGGTCTCGATTTGGAGCACTGACACCTTACTGTACACCCATGGCTTCAGCCCTTGTTCGAACCGTTGCGCCTTCCGCTCCTCTGTATCCACTTGGTGGTGGCGCAAAGCGTGCGAGTTCATTAAATTTTGGCGGCGTACTGTGCCACTGTCATATCCCCTTCGCTTAAGTTCCAGGAATTTCACTTCCATCCGACTCTTCATGCTCTTCGGGAAGTAATTCTCGAAGAACAGTTCCTTGAATTTTTCCCACGGTACTACACCTTCTCCGGCCCGTTGTTGATTGGCTTCCCACCAATAGTTCTCCTCTCCCTTCATCATATAGGTGGCGAATGCAGTCTTCTGGTCCTCTCCCACGCGTGCAATGGTAAAAGCCTTCTCGGTTTCTTTAACCCAAGACTGGGCCTCTATCGGGTCAGTCGTCCCTTTGAACTCTGGGGGTCCCACACTTTTGAAGTCTTTTAAAATTTGCTATCGGGACAACTGGGGGAATTTGGGTTTCCGGGTCCTGCATTCCTGCCTTGGAACACTCCCTCAAGTAGGTCCTGCTAGTCGTTGCATGGGGTCTGCTTGGCCTCCTTCATTATTTCACTGACCCTTGAGGGGTTCGTTGAACGGGTATTCTACGTGGTGGCATCTTCTGTTTAATGGAATGAAACTAAATGTTACTATCTCACCATACCCATGCAAATGTTTAACCAAGTAATTTAAACAATTAAACAACACATTTAATAAGAACGTTTCATTGATAAGTTAATAGCCAGTACATCATACGTGATTGTCCTATAGCACACCGCTATGAACGTCACCATTCACCCCCTAATACACAAAAGATGGGAATTTACAAACATAGTACCCTCTGTCAAGCATAAAGACTTGGGGTATACAAAACTTATCCCATACATAATACAAAAGGTCGGGATAAAATTAACAAAATCATGTACTGCTAGACACATAACTAACTAGTCTATCCAAGCATACCGCGCTCCACGGCGCGGTTATACTCCAAATGTCCCATACGGACCATCAGATCTCGGCTCAGAGTGTGGCGAGTCTGCCCCTCCTCGGCCGGATAATGCCAGACACCATCTATCCACCTACCGATAGCCGTGCTGAATGCATAGCCCATCCGGTTCATCTTCCTCCTCTTCCTTCTCACTTCACCTTCTAAGTCATCAGCTCGCTCTAAGGCGTCATCCCGCTGTTCCTCAATTTGGATGCGGTCAGTTACTTCTACCTCTAGTTGGGCTCGCAAAGCCTCCTTCTCCACCTGTAGGCTTTCCCGCCCGCTGCTCGGACTGCTCTAGATTTCCTACCAGTTCTACATTCCTTGCCATGAGACGGTAGACCATAGCCCCTAACTGCACAGAGACCTCATGTCGTCCCTGAGCTTCCTGTTCCAACTCTCGGACTGTATCCTCTAGCTCGATGATGCGATCAGCATACTCCCCTAACAGATCATTTTCATATGTGGTACCATCATGGGGCACCTCTCCTGGCTCATCTAAGGAATCACTGCCTATGGGGTCTTCCTCGAAGTCCTCCTCCGGGTCTTCCTCCGGATCAGACTCCATCACATAATCCGCTTCGGCTGGGGATACTGCCGTAATAGGCTCAACTATAAGGGGTGACTCGAACACCACATGGATGTCACGTGGGCTCTTCCTCCATAATTCTGCTTGGCTCGCCCATCCTCTGGCATACTACAAACACAAGGCAAAATAAACAAAACCTATCAGTATCTCTTAACAAAATATAAATCCATTACATGGAATGAAAATACATTTCACGACACTACTAACTTTCTAATCGAAGTCTATATCTCGTAAACTCTACATGAGTTTTATTGCTTTCTATTTCTCTATGTTCTCCAAGGTTATAGCCTAAGGACTCTCCATTTCCTAAGGGTTTATAACCTATAGCTCTGATACCAACCTGTGACGCCCCCAAATCCGGGTTACTTTAACCTCGAATTTAGTGCATCACTATGCAACTCATACACATACTATTAATAACTATTTGCGGAATAATAGAAATATTTACATTGATATAACATAAATACTCTCGTCCCAAGTCTCGATACCAATACAAATTCCTGGACAATAACATAATACAAAAGGTCTGATACATAAGTCTGAATACATGACATAACTTAATACATAATTTCTAAACGAGTCTTAAAACATAGCATAATCATAACATAGTGTGACAAAGCTAATTCGTGGCTTTTGCCTTTGCCTTTATCCTTTCCTGAGCTCTCGCCTCTATGGGTAACCACTGAAATGTTTTAAGGAAAGCAAGGGTGAGCAACAAGTTTGCCCAGCAAGTATAACAATAAGGATAATACATAATCAAAAGTAAGATTTCTCAAGTTTTAATACAAATCTCTACTATCACTGAGGAGTCACTATGGACTAGATGAAATATCAAATGAATTCAAGGATTTCAAATTGTGTCAATTGCAGGAATCACTGAGTGGGCCACCATGGCACTTACCTTTTTTTTTTTAGAATTAACAGTATTACACTATTAACTCCAAAACAACAGTTACAGGTACAATAGGTGATCAGCCTAAAATACCCGGCGTTATGCATAAGCCTCAAACGTTCTACTTACGCGCGTGTCGGTTCCCCGACTAAAAATATATTTTTCCCTACTATGAGGGTTGTTCATCTCTGCAAAAGAGTCCGTACCAAAACAATTGGTTTGGATAGCTTTCTAAGTCATGGACGTTAGTCTAGCCGAATCAAATGGCATTGACACTCTTCGTAAAACAGTTCATGCATAATGTGAACTTAAAAGCTTTAACAGTTTATGTCAATAACATATCTTGAACGCTTGTGCAAATATGAAAGATTGGCATAAGTATGGAATTCACACAATAATGTATGTATTGCGTAAATATGAACTTTGAAACATTAAATAGCATTCGTAAGAATATAATCGAATGAAGTTGATAAGCTCGCCTAGAACGAGGACTAGACAAGGATTAGAAAACTTGCTCAATACACCACATTGGTGTGATTTAGGAAAATATAGAATATTTGTGCAATATCAACTTAAACAAGAATTAGAAAATCTGCACAATATACGTCTTTTGTATAAGATAAGGAACTTGCATTCAATATAGTAAATGAATGGGGTTAGAGAACTTGCCCAACACAAGGGTTAGACAAGAGTTAAAGAAGAACTTGCCTTAAGCGCTTGCTAATAACTCGACGTTAATCGTCCTTCAAAAGTCCTACACATTTAAGTACATATCCACATACCAATTAGCCACATAATTGATGTCAAATATTAGTCTACATTACTCTATAGTATTACATTCTAATTAGAAACATAATATCAAACAAGGTTACACACACTTGATACGATGTTTCGGCGTTTGTACAACGCACGCCCGATACGCCTCATTTACATAAGTTTAGCATGTGCATACACTTGTCTAGTTCATCATTGATTAAAGCTAAAGGTCATTATAAACCATAATGTACAAGTTCTAGAACTTACAACAATAATTTTTAGCGTTGGAAACGTTACACGTTACATACGTGCATGTACGACGCCCTCTTTTTGCTTCCTAATGCACAATAGTCCTAAAAATGGCCAATTTAGAAATTTGTCAAGACATTAAATTACAGTTCTAAATATTGGAGGTTGTAGTTCTACTTCTTAGCTTTCCGGATCATCTTGAATCATCCAATTTGGAGTTCGTATGAGAAAGTTATGTATGTTTTACTAAAGTAGGTCGAAGCTGTCCAGCCAACTGTTTGCTCTAGCGCGGGGAAGCGCCCATTTAGCCTTATGGTGGGCGCGGGACGCGCTAACCGGCAGCGTGGCTCTAGGTGCCAATTGCCAGCATGCTCTGTTTTTGCTATTTTACAAAAAAACCTCATAACTTCTTCATTTTAAGTCGAAATTAGGCCGTTTTCGGAGGCTACGGAAAGCTTAAAACATGAACTACCAAACCCCCATGGATTCATAATCTTACAGACACTTTAATAAATCGAAATAATGGCTCCAAAGAGATTAATCCGACTATATTTCAGCAAAACTCAGAGTTAGGCTAATACATTCTTCCTCTTTGCTTCTTAGCTATCATATAACAAGATTGTATGACTTATGACATGCTTTCATTACCAAACTAAGCAATATAACACCATTTCAACAATTAATCAAAATTAATTCTCATGACCTTTAGAGAAATCATTCTCTTAGACAATAAATCAAATAGTTGGTGGGCATGGCTTACAAACTCACATTGGGGTAGAGTTTAATTATGTTCTAGTCCAGATTTCCAAATGAAATCATTACCCACATGCCTCTAAGAACATGGCAACAATTCTCTACCATCTAACACAACCAAAATAACCAACCAAAAGCTATATTTACAACAAAGTACATAAATTGTCCAAATCAGTCCATAATTGTCCAACAGTCCATTAATGTCCATTCTTGATTCCTTATGCAAAGGTTTTGATTATCAAACATTGTTCCACTTTCCTTGATCATTATTAAGGCTTTTAAAGAGTTTAACCACATTCATATCAACTCATGAACTAATCAAACAATTCCAGCAACATATACTCTCATAAACAAGCAATATGAAACTCAAAACTGAAGCAACCATGGAAATGAGTTTGGTTCCAAAACACTAACCTCTTGAAGCAACTTCTAGGATGAAAATAGGATTGATAACCAGCTGCTATACCCCTTCTTCTTCTTCCTTCAAACCACCCGTGCACCAACTCTCACAACTCTCTCTAAATTTCTGGATTCTAACTTAGCAACAATGAGCAAAGGAATGGAAGGCAAGCAAGGGGTAGTATATATAGAGGGATGAACTGAGCTTCCTTGGAGGAGGGAAGGGTTAAGCATTCTTGGTGTGATCAGCTCCCCATGTATGGGAAGCTGAAGTTGGCCTCTCCCATGTGTGGGAAACTCCCCTCCCATTCTCCCAATTGTTCTTCCTCCCTTTTGCTCTCCCAAATGCAAGAATTTGCTCTACCCAAAATGTTCTCATTCCTTTGTTCCTTCTCCTCTCATCCGTGTTCTTCTTCTTCATTCAATTGCTCAGCTGATGGTTTAAACCCATTTCCCTCATGGGTCATGGGTTGGGCCGTGGGTCGGGTCGTGGGTCATGGATCATGGGTTTGGGCCACCCTTAAGCAATTTGGGGCTTCTAATTAACTCCCAATTTGGCTAAAATAAAATCCAACACTTGGATTATTAATCAAATTACATTAACACCATGAGAAAAATTAGAAAAGTCGAAATAAACGAAAAAGACGTTTTTGGGGCGAATAGTGCCCACGCGAATAGTAACCCGCGAATAGAATTTTAGCGGTATTTCTCCGAAAACATTTTAATAAGTCCTATCAAATAACAACACTTAATATCATTGCAAATACATAATCTAGATTATTACATAACCTTTAAGCACATCACACAAAATAATATTAATAAAAATTCATTCATTAAATAATGATCGTAAGCGTATATTACAAAGCCATGCAAAATTCGCGGTCGTTACAGTAACAATGTTGTTGCTACTTGCAAACATTGTAAGAGAAATTTTGACGGATCAAGCGGTAAAGGCACAACTCATTTGAAAAATCATCAAAAAAATTGTGTTCTTACCAAGAGACAACGTGTTGACCCTATGTAACAATTTCTTGGGAAATGTGTCAGCAATGAGTGCCCTACTCCGAAGGTAACTACACATAAATATGACCCATTAGTTGAAAGATCGTTGTATGCGAAAATGGTTTCAAAACATGATTATTCTTTTTTTTATGGCTGAGCATGGCTATTTTCGTCTTTGGGTTTTATATGTTATGCCTACTTATAAATTTCGTTCAAGAAACATTGTGAAAAAAGATTTGGGTGATGTGTTTGAAGAAGAGAGGGCTAAAATTTATAAAGAAATTGAGAATTTACCGTCAAGAGTTAGTTTAACTACCGATGGATGGAAACCACACTTTCAAAATCGGGGTTATTTTTGTGTAACTTGTCATTACATTGATGATGCATAGGAATTACATAAAAAAATAATTGCTTTTCATGTTGTTGAATATCCACATCATGGTGTGAATTTAAGTGAGTGGTTAAAACATCAAATTCTTGAATGGAATATTGATAGGAAGTTGTCTAGTGTTGTTGTTGACAATGCTTCAAATAATTCTGGAATGTTAGAGGGTATCAAAACATGGTTGAATGGTAAAAAAGCTTTATTGCATAATGGTGACATGTTTCATCTTCGATGTTCTCCTCATATTATAAATCTGATTGTTAAATAAGGTTTGAAGGTAGTTCATGGTTTAATTGAGGATATTCGAAAAACTGTCAAATATATTGATAGCTCACCCGCTATAGATGAAAAATTTGCTCTTGCTTTGACCCAAACAAGATTCAATTCTAAAAGGCGTATTCCATTGGATGTGGAAACTAGATGGAACTCCACCTTTGATATGCTTGTGAGTGCTTTGGAGCTTCGAGATGCAATTGAGCGTTTAGCCGATTTAGATAATGATTATAATTTTTTTCCTTCTTCGGAAGAATGGGAAAGGGGAAAGAATGTTTGTGATTGTTTGAGTTTGTTTAATAACGTGACAAAAAGAGTTTCGGGAATTAAGTATCCTACGTCAAATTTGTATTACATGGAAGTGCATTCTATTCGCATGAAGTTGTTGGAGTGGAAAGATAATGATATTTTTTATATTTCTACAATGGTCATTGAGATGCAAGCAAAATTTGATAAGTATTGGGAGGAATCTAACTTGCTTCTTACGATTGCGGTGATTCTTGATCCTCGTTATAAGATGAAAATTGTTAAGTGGGCTTGTAGGGAAATGCATGGTGATTATGCCGAAATATATATAAGCAAAGTTCGTAAATTTTTGTTTGAGATATTTACCGAATATGATGATACTAGTGGATTTGAAGCAAGAGGTGACATTAGTACTTCATCCATAAGCCATGAAGATAATTTATCAAAGTCAAAAAAATAATCCAAGTTGCAATTTTCTCATTTAAGAAGTTTGTAGCCCAAAGATTGTGCATCTAATGTTGTAAAAAAAAGTGAGTTGGAGGCGTATCTTGAAGAGACTTTACATCCTTTGGATGATGATAATCAAGCTTTTAATATTTTGCGTTGGTGGAAACATTATGGACCTAAGTTTCCAACACTTTCAAAGATGGCTCGGGATATTCTTGCTATTCCTACTTCTTCCGTTGCTTCGGAGTCATCTTTTAGCCACGCACGTAGACTTATCACCGACATTCGTGCATCATTAAATTCGGCAACGGTGAAAACTCTAATGTGTGTCAAAGATTGGTTGCCGGAACTTGAAGTCGGTAAATGTAAGTATGATTAATTTATAATTGTTCTTTAAATTGTTTAATATTTGTACTAATTTTATTTATGTTTACTATTTATTACAGTTGGAGAATCTACAATTGAAGTTGGTGCTACTATTGGAGATAGTGAGGATCATGACCTTAACATTTGTAAGTTTCTTGGACTTTGAAGCTTGTTATAATATTGCTTTATGATAGAGTTTCATGTTTATGTAACAATATGTATTGGATACTCTTAATTGTTCACTTATTGCTTGGCAGTATGTTGATATATTTGTGCCACTGTAATTTATATTGTTATGAATTCAAGTAGTTTGGGCTGCATTAGTTTGGATTTTAGCCTGTGTTTGCTGCTGAACTTGTTGTTGAGGTTTAGTATTGCCCTTTGTACATTCAATATTCATACCTTTTATATTCCTTTTGTCCATAATATCACTGAGGTCTGCACATTTTACATTGCATCTGTTCAAATTATTGTTAATGGTCAAGACTAGTGTTAGTGTTGGGATGTTTCCATAATAACTTAAAGAGCTTATTTATACAAATATTACCTCGTGTTCATCAGAACCAATTTCTTTGACTTCACGTGTAAGGGAATTAAGAATGGAATCCGGAGAAGAATCAACTTAAATGCCTGTAAGTTGTAATCATAAATAAGAAGGAATGGGGGGTAAGATATATTGGTCCAGGGGCTTAAATTTGACTAATGGTCTGATCTTACCTACATTTATTGTTTAACTAGCAGCATTAATTTTTAAGTTCTTGCCCAAGATTGGTAACAAAATGGATTCTAACATTAGAATTCCCTGCTTACCAGATTTGCATATATCATCATAAGTACAAGTGATCATATGTATCATGCTTGCATGAAGGAACTACTCTAAATATTGACAACCCCTATCCCAAACTTGTTGGGACAACTCAAGCTTTTGTTTTTAACCTTTCACAGCTTTTCAATTATTTTAGATTAACATTATACTAATATTATTTGTTTTCTCTTATAGCCGCAATTAGTTAAGATGCAAATTAATGAAGGATGATTGTAAAGAAGAATAAGAGTTTTATCCTCTTTTCAATGATGTTAATTTCATAATTTCTCTAAGATGTTTAAATTTTGATTTTTATGATCAATGATGTATGTACGATGATGTGTTTGACATTTTCCTCCCCTTTATGATTAAGATGTTTAATTAATATGTATGCTTTAAACTTTAAATTGTGGTTGGTGTTGATTAATTATTATTCAATTTTTTTCTTTATTTCTTGTAAATAATTTGAATAAATTTTATATTAAGTGACTGATAAACGAATTCGGATATTCGGATATTCGAATAATCTGTTTATTCGGATAAATAAACAGAAACGGATATTATCCGTATTCGGATATTATTCTGAATCCTGGATACGGATATTCTATTTAAAATCCGCCGGATACCGGATACAGATATAGATAGCGAATAAACTTTTTGGATACGGATATTGATACTGTTGTGTCCGGATTCGTATATATCCGTTTATACCCCTATTCATTAGACAGATCTTTGAAAGATTTTTTTTTTAAAATTTCTGTTTTTGAGGAAATTAATAGATAAAAATATGAATTAGAGAATGAGAAAATCGTTTAATCTGATTGTTTTTGTCGAAATCGAATCAGAACTCAGGATTTTTGGCAGAGAAGAGTTAGGGTTTGAGAGATCTTAGATTTTGACCAAAAGTATTTTGCAGAGATTGTTTTGGATGAAAATAATCGGTAATCATATGATTAAGATGGTATAGAATCGATTAATCGGTGTTGATTAATCAAAAATAATTTAGAAATCAAGGATTTTTGCAAAAACGAATTAGGGTTTGAGAAGATTTTGAAGGAGAGAGAAAGTGAGCGGCTGAAGAGAGAAGGACGAGAAGAAGAAAATGAATAAAAAAAATTTATTTTTCCTTTTATAGTTAGGGTTACCTGATGAATCCAACAATTGAGAGCTAGTCTGAAATTTAATCAAGGGCCACGATGAAACCGGTGTTTTAAACAAACACAGAAGGCTTATTTCTTTCGATCCAACGGCTAAGATTTAATTTTGTTTAATGATCGAATGGTGAGAGGCTTGATCTGTGTGCTTGCTCAGGTGGCTCGTGATTGGTCTATATTAATGTACAAGGATTGAAGCTTTTCACCATTTTATTTGATCCAATTCAATCCAACAGATCAGATTAACTCCAAACAAGATATGTTTTTGGAAACTAATTTTAACTAGTTAATTATTAAAAATAGATTAATAACTCTTTATAAATATAGTTATAATAATATTTCCAAAGAAAATATTTTATAAATATATAAAAATAATATATATTACTAATAAATAATATATATATATAGGTAAATTTTAGTATAAAAAATATTTAAATGCAAAATATAAATATATTTTTAATAATATTTTTAAAGAGAATATTTTAAATATATAGATATATAAAATAAAATATACATATTAATAATAAACATTTATATGAGTAAATATCATTAATATAATAGAAAGTAAAATATATTTAAAATGCATATATAATTATAATGAAATATCCAGCATTCTTAAATTCATATGTAATTTACAAAATCTTTCAGAACTTAAAGGTTTAGTAAATATATCAACAATATTTAAATGTGTATCAATATGCTCTAATTTAATAATGCCACTGTTTACATGATCACATAAAACATGATGTCGAACATCTATATGTTTTGATCTAGCATGCAACACAACATTTTTGCTTAGATTAATAGCGCTGGTATTATCACATAATATTGACACACAATTCAATTTTATATTATAATCAGCAAGTGTCTGTTTCATCCATAGTATCTGTGCACAACAGTGTGCAACAGCTATATATTTTGCTTGGGTTGTTGAAATAGATACTGAGTTTTGTTTCTTAGAAAATCAAGAAACTAGACATCCACCTAGAAACTGACAAGTGCCGCTTGTACTTTTTTCGATCAACATGATGACCAGCATAGTCAGAATCTGAGAAATAGACAAGATCAAATGGTTGACTTTTAGGATACCATAAACCTAAGTTTGTGATTCCCTTCAGATATCGAAATATTCTTTTAACTGCAACAAAATGTGACTTCTTAGGATTTGATTGAAATCTAGTACATTTACAGACACTAAACATAATACCAGGTCGACTAGCTGTGATATGCAATAGATTTCCAATCATTCCTCTATACTTCTTTGTGTTAACACTTTTTCTATTTTCATCGACAGTTAATTTATTAGTGGTTGACATAGGAGTATTAAGAGGTTTCACAGACTTTAAACTAAATTTCTTAATTATTTCTTTGTAGTATTTAGATTGAGAAATATGAATACCTTTTTCGCCTTGCTTGATTTGCAATCCTATGAAGAAATTTAATTCTCCCATCATGCTCATTTCAAATTCTTTATTCATGCTTTCAGAGAAATCATTACACATAGTAATATGAGTAGAACCAAAAATGATGTCATCAACATAAATTTGAATAATAAGAATATCATCATTTTTATACTTAGTAAACAGAGTAATATCGACAGTACTTCTTTTAAAACTATTTTCTAGCAGAAATTTACTTAAGCGTTCATACCATGCTCTAGGGGCCTGTTTTAGACCATATAAAGCTTTATGCAATTTATAAACATATTCAGAATGATCAAAATCTTCAAAACCAGGAGGTTGTCTAACATAAACTTCTTCTTCAATAACACCATTTAAAAAAGCAGATTTGACATTCATTTGAAATAACTTGAAATCTTTATGGCATGCAAAAGCTAATAACATACGTATAGATTCAATTCTAGCAACATGAGCATATGTTTCATCATAATCAATACCTTCAAGTTGATTGTACCCTTGTGCAACTAGTCTTGCCTTGTTGCGTATAATAGTTCCACTTTCATCTAACTTGTTACGAAAAACCCATCGAGTTCCAATAATGGAAGTATCCTTGGGTTGTGGAACTAATTCCCAGACTTTGTTCCTAGTGAACTGTTCAAGTTCATCTTGCATGGCTATTATCCAATCTTCGTCCAGTAAAGCATCTTTTATATTTTTAGGCTCAATTTGGGACAAGAAGGATAAATGACCAGCCAAGTTGCGTGCTTGTGATCTTGTGAGAATTCCTCTATCAATGTCACCAATCACATTTTTTAACAGGTGATTTTTAATAACATGTGACTCTTTGGGTTAGTCATTTAACTGAGGATTGAGATTTTCAAGAGGATTAACATTAACAGGTGGAGATGCATTTTCTAGCTTTGGTTTTTCCATATTTCTAAGAATGTCTTCAATGACCACGTCACTGTCAACTAACTCTTTATATTTGGGAGGTGGTTGAGACTCATCAAAAGTTACATTCATTGATTCCTCAACAACTAGACTTCTTTTGTTAAAAACTCTGTACGCTTTACTATTAAGTGAATATCCCAAAAAAATTCCCCCATCAGATTTAGGATCAAACTTTAGCAGATGTCCTTTTGTATTTAGAATAAAATATTTACTCCCCAAAACACAAAAATAATTTATTTTTGGAGTTCTTTTATAATAAAGCTCATAGGGAGTTTTGAGCAAAATTGGTCTTAATAGGACCCTGTTTAAAATATAACAGGACGTTGCTACTACTTCAGCCCAAAAATATTTAAGAAGGCGATATTCATTTAACATAGTATTAGCCATTTCTTGTAAGGTTCGATTTTTCTTTTTAACCACACCATTTGATTGTGGTGTATAAGGAGCAGAGAAGTTATGACTTATACCGTGCTCATCACAGAACATAATAAAATCAGAATTATCAAATTCTCTTTTGTGATCAGATCGAATATAAACAATGGAATTTCCCTGTTGATTTTGAATTTTCTTGCACAAAGTAGAAAAAGAATTTATAGCTTCATTTTTAAATTTCAGAAAATCAACTCATGTAAATCGAGAGTAGTCATCAACCAAAACTAGAATATATACAGCACCACCCATGCTATATTTAGGAATAGGTCCTACTAGGTCCATATGCAAGAGTTCTAAAGGTCGAACGGTTGATACAATGAGTTTAAGTTTATGAGATACATGAATTTGTTTTCCTATTTCACAGGCTTCACAAATATGTTCCTTTAAAAACTTCAGTTTTAGAAGACCACAAACATGTTTTTTAGAAGAAATGTTATTGATCAGTTTCATGTTGATGTGTCCTAATCTGCGATGCCAAAGCCATGGATCATCATTTGCAAACACAAGACAAACACTGTCTAGGTGAGGATATGCATCTAGGTCACACATGTACACATTCTGATTTCTAGGACATAATAAAACTAGTTTACCGAATTGATCAAATATTGAACAGTTATGAGGATTGAAAGATATTTTAAAACCGTTATCACATAGTTGGCTAATAGATAGAAGATTATACCTTAGTCCTGTGACTAATTGTACATTAGAAATTATTATGTGTTTATTACCAACACTTCCAATTCCAATAACTTTACCTTTGTTGCTATCTCCAAAGGTTACCTCACCACAATCTGTAGCTTGTAGATTGTTCAACTTTGATTTGTCTCCCGTCATATGTCTTGAACAACCGCTATCAAGATACCATCATTTTTGCTAGAATTAGCGGCAAGACATACCTGCAATGTATATCAATTTTACGATCGGTACCCTTTAATAAGAAGGGTCCTTTGGGCAAGTTTTCCATTTTGTATAAGGAACATTTGTGTTTTCCTTTACAAAACTGGGTACAGGATAATCAGTCTTAGTAGACACAAGCATTCTATGAGCAGCAGGTTTATAAAATGCATGGTTTACTCTATTTTTATATCCTAAAAAATTTTGATGATAATATCTACAAGATCTTTCATTATAGAATTCTTTTCTTGTATTCTTCACAGTAATAGGTGCAGTGTAAGTTCCTTTTGGAACCCAAATCATTTTTCCTTTATAGTTCCCATTTCGAGCATTGCACATGTGAATAGAATGACCATTTCGGTTACAATAAGTGCATTTAGTAAAGGGAGATGCATAATTTTCTTTTTCTATACTCTTAGCATGATAGAGTCCTTTGCCTTTTGTTTTACTAGATTCTCCGATGTATCCTAATCCTTCTTTGTTAAAACCACATCTTTGTTGATTAAACATAACATCAAGATTTTTTTTCCTTTTGTGAATTTAATGACTATCGTGTTTAAATCATCACGTTCTTTAGTCAACATTTTAATTTGATTTAATAAAGAAGAATCTTCACTTTGTTTTTCTAATTCCATTTTTAGAGATAAATTCTCAATCTTGAGATTTTTAATTTCTTCACTTAACACTTGATTTTGTAATTGACTATCTTCATTAATCGCAAGTGTTGAATTTTCAATTTCAAGATTTTCAATAGAAATAATGAGTGTTGAATTTTGTATCTCAAGATTTTTTGTTTGTGTTTCTTAATCTATCTAATTCTTCACTTAGTAACAAATTTTTTTGAAGAATCATTTTTTAGTTTCTCTTTTTTCTTCTTTTAAACTTTCATTCATTACAATCAAATTTAAGTTCTCTATTTCAAGATTTCTGTTAGTCCTAATTAATTTTTCTAATAAAATTTTTAATTTGATAAAATCTTCTTTAATAATTTCATTATCTTCATATAAACAGTTATATACCTCTTGTAGTTCATGATGTTCTTCATTTATGTTATCTAAAGTGTGCGTAACAAATGAAGTACTAGGTAATTGGTGTTTAGAATTTACCTCAGATTTTGGTGATGAGTCATTGTCTGTCATTAAACATAGATTTGCAATTTTCTCAGTTTGCTCAGCAGTTTCTTCTTCATCACTTAGATCACAGCCCTTCCTCAGCTATTAGTACTTTCTTGCTGACTAGTTTTGGACAGTCCTTTTTTAAAATCTCCAAGCTGGTTGCATTCAAAACATGTATTTGAATTTTCGTTGGAGCTGACATTTCTGAAGTTGTTGTTATTATTTGCTTTGAAATTTCCTCCTCGTGCTTTTGGCCTGAAGACTTGTTTGCCTTTGAAGTTGTTAAAATTGTTATTTGTCTTTATAAAGCCTTTGCCATATTTTCTGGCTTTGCTTTGGATTACTCTCCTGAGTTGTCTTGATAACAGGGCAACTTCATTATTATCTAAACTTAGGGAGTTCTTCATTTAGCTCCTCATTATCGCTTTCTTGATCTACAAGTAGAGCTTTGAAAACAATTCTTTTTTTCTTGAGGTCTGTATCCGATCCTGCTTTTTTCGACTAGTATGTCGACTTCGTGAGCACGGAGATTTTCAATGAGGCTATCAAGAGGGTAGGTAGTTAGATCTTGCATTTCCTTGCTGGCTATAACTTTCATTTTTCATACGAATGGAAGAGCTTTGAGAATTCTTCTATTTTTCTCATTAGTTGTGTATGCCTTCCCCAGATGTTCCAGCTCGTCAATGATTCTAGAAAAACGTGTTTCCATATCAATGATCTTTTCACCTTCTTCTAGCTTAAAACTTTCATACTCTTGGATTAGAGCATCTTTTCTGGTTTCTTTGATATGATTGGTTCGTTCATAGGTTACAATCAATTTTTTCCAGATTTCTTTTGCATTCTTATTGTTGCTGACTCTTTTGTACTCTTTTTTAATAAGAGCACTAGTCAATACTTGTTCCGCTCTGGAAGCTATATTCATAGTTTCTTCATCTTCAGTGGTAAACTCATCAATATCCTTCTCAACGATCTTTTCACCTTCAATTTTTGTGAGAATTTTTACACCTCGTTCTATTGCCATCCAAACTTTGATTCCTTGTGATTTGGCATAGATTTTGAATCTATTCTTCCAGGTAACAAAATTTGTGCCATCAAATAGTGGAGGTCTGGACATTGATAGTCCTTCTCCGCAACCAATAATATTGTAGGCCATAGATGGATCTACTCTTAGATATGCCTGTATTCACTTAACAAACAAATTAAAGACCACCACTCTAATACCAATTGAAAGTTCAATAATAATCCAAAAGGGGGGTTGAATAGATTATTACCGTTTAAAAATTTATCTTAAGCCTTTTTGAATTTTTAATTAATTAATTTGCAGTGATAGAAATTAATATGCAAGACAATAAAAATTCAATCACACAATGCATAGATATTTGTCTGGTTCACAATATACATCCCGGGTATGTTGCTACGTCCAGTCTCAAGCTCCTCTTTAGGACTTGAGATTCTATTACTCCCAGTAATAAATACTCCTTCAACAGGCGAAGAAAGTCTTTACAAAGTTTTAAAGACAAACTTACAACTAGCCACAACTAACTATCTCGGACAACAAGCTCCCAGCTCCTTCCTCAAACTTAGTTGCACCTTTCCTTTGAGTTAAGTTCTATTCTATGATCTCGTCTTGAAACAACATTCTCTTCTTTACCTCACAAGTTCACTAATAACCCAACTCCCAGCTAACCTCTCTAAGACTCTGGTCTTGATCAAAGAATTACTCGTCTTTCTCACAGGTACATAAAATAAACTAACTCCACTCTTTTCCCTTTTTACAAAAGTTATGAGAAAGATATGCTTCTAGAACAAGCAGATATAATTCAGTACAAGCATATAAAAGTTTAAATAACTTTTATATTAGATGCTTCTTAAATAAACAAATAGCAATTAAAGATCAGATATATATATAAAAGTTCAAAGACTTTTATATTTGTATGAATGTGCTTCTGTGTAAGCAGTTATTAATTTGTGCACAGTTATAAAAAGTGCTTCTGAATAAGCAAATATGTAAATTTTATGCACAGTTATAAAGTTTATAAAACTTTTATATTTGTGTGAGAAATGCTTCTAAGTAAACAAGTAAATAAGTTTAAGCTTGAATCAAGTGTGCTTTTGTATAAGCAAAGTATATAATTTAGTGCATATTTATAAAGGTTTATTTTTCCTTTATAAATAAAGAATGTGTTTTTATGTTAAACAGATATAACTTTAATTTCAGATATAAAAGTTTAAATAACTTTTATAGTGAGTGATATGCTTCTTTTTAAGCAGATATATTCACTGAAATTTGTGATATAAAAGTTTAAATAACTTTTATATTATGCAACAAATATTTAAAAACAAATGACTTTATGTGCAAAATACTTGTGATGACAGATATCAAGTATAATATATTAATCAGTTAAATAATGCTTGATATAACAAATAAATTTGTTTAACTCGAAAATATATATAACAATATATTTTATCTATTATGTAAATATTAAATAAGGCCACTTAGAACTTCAAACACCGTTCGAATGGTTATTCTTGTTTAAGGAATACCTTCAAATAGCGGTATCTAAAAGTGACCGAATTTAAAGTTTCACAATTGATATTTATATAAATATTTTCGATAGATCACTTATGATTTTAAATACCGGTCGGAAAGATTTCTGAATTGTTTCAGTATTCAAGTAATGATCTACTTTACAATATTTATATAAATAAATTATATCAATAAGCGATTACTTAGAACTTCAAACACCGTTTAAATGATATTATTGTTTAAGGAATACCCTCAAATAGCGGTATCTACAATTGATCTCTTAATTGATAGGAATAGATGAAATATATATATATATATATATATGTATAACAATTTATATTTGTATATCTATAAACAGATATGAGATAATATAAATAAATCAATTCAATAACTTATCTCAAAATACTTTAACCAATTTTTCTCTTCAAAAATCTAAACTTGTAGAAGAGAGAGAAAACTTTTTAGAGAGGGATTATGTAGGCAAGGAGAGTATAAGCTTTTTTTATTTGTGAATTGGCGAATTGAAACTAAAAAAAACATTCCTATTTATAGGAATTTTGTAGCTGATGGCATACTTGTAATTTTGGAAGTTCAATTTGAATTAAATGGTCCAGATTGGTTTGATTTGGAAAAGAAAGGCTCGGATGAAATTGATTCACGCGAATTGAAAGAAAAAGAACTAGCACTCAGCTTTTCAAAAAGTTAGCCCATAACATTTGTAACATGTGCATAATAAATGCACTTTTCAATTTTTTCCATGTTAGCAGACAGAGACTTTTAAGTCTTGCAAATTTATTTCTCAATTTAACAAAAGGGCCCCCACAAATATAACAATTATATTCTCTTTTTTTCTCTTAATATAACATTTGTAGGTTACGGATGGACAAAAGGAAATTGCCTCAAGCATTAACTTCCTAGTACATGGTCATTTTACATTAACTTTTATTTAATAAGCATGTGCATGAATTCGATAAAGGAAGATAAAAGACCTTTAGCTTTTTGCAATTTCCTTTATAAATATATTATTTTGAAAACCTTTAGTAAATAAAAATCATTTTTCGGATAATAGGAATTCTCCTTGTCTTAGGAAATGTTACCACTTGTTGGAAGTTGCAACAAATATAATTCCTTAAAAGTAATTAATTAATTAAAATAAAATGTTAACTTGGAAATCCATTTTTTTTTATTCTCTTCTTTCCAAAGTTAAATTCCAAATATAGTGTAGAAGAGACGAAAAAGTTATTATAAAACACCCCCCCCCCCCAAAAAAAAGGAGGAAAATAAATGTTATTAGAAAGCTCACCTTTTTAGTTGTGTAGCCAAATTTTTATTTAATTTTATTTTTTGTCAATTTCCTAGTCCTAATTTACTATACTACACCCCCAGAAAAAGAGAGAACAATGTGCTAGCCGTGCAATTCAATGTGCTAACATGGGAACGTTTTTTTTTTTTTAATGGGACAAAATTGCTATCTCAAGACTCAGTCTTCGAAAATAGAGTCATCAATTTAAAGAGATCAGTATAACAGTCTCTTTTTGCATGATGATAATGCTCAATGCTTTAACTCAATCTAACCATCCTGGATCTAGTAGGTAAGAAAAGATACGTGTGAACAGCCAAAAATTTAATGATCACTTATACCAACAGAAAACTATTAAGTCCAATTGTAACAAATTTTTTTATTTTAAATATTTAGGGACTAGGATCACTTTGGACCATTGACGGATATATATCAAGACCATATGGCTGACTTATTTATTTATATTTTATTTATTTATTTATTTATTTATTTTTGTCAATTTCCTAGTCCTACTATACTATACCGACACCCGAAAAAAAAATCTAACGATGAGTAAGCAGTACACATCAATTAATATGATGCTGATTTCCACCCACCCCCCTTCAAATTGGGTACTTTGAAAAAAAAATTAATAATTTAATTATCACTTAAACTAACAAAGAATTATTGAGTTCAATCGTAACATTTTTTATTTTAATATTTGGGGATTAAGATCCTTTTTGTTATACAATTTATCAATTTTTTCTTAATATATATTTAGCATCACAAATATTACATTTAACAATATAATAAAATTCGTAATAAACTGATACTGTCACTAAAAATAATATTTATATTGCTAAATGTGTATAGAGAGAAATTAAGTAACAATGAGGTATCCTAGTCCGGTATTTTGGGTAAAAAATCCCCCAAGCTATTGAAATTTATCCATTGTTAGTTTGTTAGTTACTTATTTCCGTCTTATGGTGATTTTATTCACATAATGGGTAAGAATTTTGATTTGATGAGTAGATACTTCTTTCCCTACTTGTTAATTTTTACTCTTATGTGTAAGAATTTTGATTCATGAGGAGAGACTTCTCTCCTCTTTATTCTCATATGGGGTAAAAAAAATTGATTTTATTACCATAAGGGGTAAGAATTTTATATCCCAATATAAAACTTCCCAATGTATTATTAGTAGTATATAATTACACTAGCAAGGTTGGAGGAGTCAAGCAACAAACAAAATCATCTCAATGGCTATTTTCAGTATTGGAATTCTCCTTCTCCCTATCTACTTAATCTTTCTCTACAGTTGGATTCACCGGAGTCGTAAAAGCTCGTTGTTAACTGACTGGCCGGCCGTCCATATGACACCGGGACTCCTTCGGAATGCTCATCGTATACACGAATTCACCACCGATCTTCTAAAAGAAAGCCATGGAACATTTGAGCTCAAAGGTCCTTTGTTAGCAAACTTGGACTTGTTTATCACTGCAGATCCGGCCAATGTCCACTACATCTTGAGCAAGAACTTTTCAAATTACCCGAAAGGCCCCGAATTCAGAAAGATTTTTGATATTCTTGGCGACGGGATTTTTAATGCTGATTTTGGATTATGGGAGCTGCACAGAAGAACCACTATGTCACTCTTCAATCATGCCAAGTTCCTAAACATGTTGCAAAAAAATATTCGGAACAAAGTCGAAAAAGGGCTAATTCCGGTTCTCGACTTTGTTTCAAGAAAAGGGATTGTGGTTGATTTGCAAGAGATATTTCAGAGGCTTACTTTTGATGGGGTTTGCTCAATGGTTTTGGACCATGACCCTTGTAGCCTGTCAATAGATTTACCTTATATTCCCTGCGAAAAGGCGTTCACAATTGCCGAGGAGGCACTGTTGTATAGGCACATCGTGCCTGAAAGTGTTTGGAAGCTGCAAAGTTGGATTGGGATTGGTAAAGAGAAGAGTTTAAGCAAAGCTTGGGATGCTTTTGATCAATTTATATACAGGTGTTTAACGACGAAACACGATTCAAATGTAAGTGAACTTGAAGCCTCGGAGAGCACTGCAGCAGAGGAGGAATTAAGCTTGTTAACAGCTTACAGCAAAGCATACAAGGAAAAGACTGGAAATCCGAAGAAGTTCTTGAGGGACACTTTGTTAAATTTGATGATTGCAGGTAGAGATACCACAGCAACAGCTCTTACTTGGTTTTTCTGGCTCTTATCGAAAAACCCTTTAGTCGAAATGAAAATTCAAGAAGAAATCAAAGCAATGTTGAATCTAAAAGAGGGCGAAAATTGGAGGTTTTTTAGCATTGAAGAGTTGCGAAACATGGTTTATCTCCATGGTGCTTTATGTGAAGCTTTAAGACTATTCCCACCAGTTGCTTTAGAGCATAAAGCTCCGGTTGAACCGGATGTTCTTCCGAGTGGCCATCCTGTGGACAAGAACACGAAAATCGTTGTGTCTTTTTACTCGATGGGACGAATGGAGAGCGTATGGGGTAAAGATTGCTTGGAGTTCAAGCCGGAGAGATGGATTTCGGAAAGGGGAGGGATAAAACATGAGCCATCATACAAGTTTCCGGCGTTTAATGCGGGGCCAAGGACTTGTATAGGTAAAGAAATGGCATTTACCCAGATGAAAATAGTTGCCACAACTATCATACATAATTACAAAATTGAAGTTGTGGAAGGGCACCCTATAGCCCCAAGTGATTCTATTATTCTGCAAATGAAATATGGTTTGAAGGCCAGGCTAGCCAAAAGGAATGTGTAGTAGTAGTATAGTAGTTAAGAGTTTTCTCTTATTTGCATTATGAAGAGAATTGTGAATGTTCTCAGTTGCAACTTTGTCATGTGTTGTGAAGTTTGTGTAATAAAATTAATAAACATTTAAGTTTGGGATTATTTTGAAAATAACCGGTTATTTCTTGTTTGTTTTAGTAGTCAAATTTAAATTATTGATTATAATATCTAATACAACTGCTGAAATATCAAGACATGACATATCAATCAGAATGATTATCATTCAATACAAGAAATATCAATTAGAATGATTATCTTATGTTTCTTTAATCTTAAATTTCAGCAATTTTATTTTTCATTAGGAGTTGGTTGAAAGTTGAAACCATAGTTACCAGAAATGCTGATCAACTGGGTACGCGGAACGAAATTGAATACAATAAACAATACATATAATAAAATGCATTAGACATTTAGTTCACGTACCACGACTTAGAACAATAATATCCGGTACGCGAAACGCATGACAATAAAAGTTCCTTGGTAACTGCAGTTGAAACATTAGAAAAAAATAATTATTTTACTTCCAATTATAAGAGTTGAATATAGAGATAAATTATTTTCTTTAAAAAAAATACATATAAACATGTAAAATACAAATTTAGTCGAAAGAAATTTATGTTTGAACATGTAACATGATATAAGCAAGAACTACTAACCACAGTTAAAGTAGTTCATATTCACACTCTTGACATGCAACATTAACAGTTAATCTATATTCCAAATAATATACAAAAAATAAGGTTTCCTCCCTTTAAAATTATGCAACAAAATTATTCATCCAAATACACCCCCCATAATTACCAAGGGTATATAATATGTTTGGCGAATAGCCCAAATCAAAAAATACACGATATAACAACACTTGAAAAACCCACTTGGTATGAGAGTATGTTTGGAATCGCTTAAAAAATGTGATTAGTGATTCTGATTACTGCTTCTACTTGTAAATTGTAATTAGTTTTATAAAAATAGTTTGTGTTTGGTAAAAAAAAAAAATCAATTAAATTATTAAAAAATTTAAAATGTTTGGTATAAAAATATTTGCTAATCACTTATTTCAAGCGTAAATTACTAAAAAGGAATGTTTTAAAAAATAAAGATAGATAATCAATGAAATTATGAAACTAAATAGGGATAGTTTAGTAATATATTTTGTCAAACTTGATTATAAGATTTGGCAAATAAGCAGAAGCTCCAAATTGGAGCTTCCAATTATTTCCAAAAAACTTGATTGTAAGCAGTTTTAAAATCAGGTTACCAAACACTTTTTGCTTCTTAAAACTGATTATAAGCAGGTTTGACTGCTTATAAACGATCTCAAACATCCTCTCAAAATGTAACATAACTAAACTGCTTATTTTCCATCATCAAAGTTAAAAACTAAATAGCTAATCCCTTATAAGCTTATATATGACCAACCTTGAAAAACAATAATATAAGATAGATTTTGATGATCAACATCACTATTTTATTGGAAAATCCCCCAATTAAACAACTAATCCTAATGCCTTAAGATTTTGCTTTGGAGTAGATTCGAAAAATGTGCATCTAGTGTTCCCTTATGTGCATGGACTGCAAGGGCTCACTTTTCTCTCCCAAAAGTTTCAATGCCCTTAATTACTGTGACGCAAAACATATAATATCCACATTATGTAGCTCCAATTGAATGGAGCATGGTCTTGCTTCTTTAGTGCTAACCATGAGTGAGGATGAAATACCCGCGTTGACACGAGTGGAAATGGGTGCAAGTGTGGGATCCTAGTCGGACCCTTCATTGTCGGTCGGACACTTCGAGTCACCAATAGGTGATTGTATACCAAATAAATCTTATAACATTTCGAAATTGAACACAAACTTTTTACTTTTTTCACTAAATGTGTGATATGTCAATGTTCACTTAAATATACACCAATAATTATCTTTTATACTCAAATTAATCAGAATTTTTTGATATTTTTCACTAAATCTCACATGTCATTAATCTAAACAGCATTACTTGTCATATCCACACACTTGTATCTAAAATTTGGATCCTTTTACGCCATGTCCACGCATCCTATTATTTTAGAAATAGACAAGTCTTACAAGTTACACCTAGACACTACCAACACCCGACTCCCATATCCAAGTCCATGTAACATAGCCTAAAACAGAACATAGATTAAATGTATATATGATTTCAAACAAACATGTAAATAAAACCTTTTTCCTTCTACTACTATTTGTCACTTAAAACCCCACGAAAATCCCCAGCAACCATGCACACAAGGTACTCCCGCAGTAAACTATGTGTGGTTGGCCCAAAGAGATCATTGCTTTTACGGTGACAAATAGCCCAAATCAAAAAGACATCATATAACAGCACCAAAAAAAAAAACCCCACCTAGGACTCAGACTGTAGCGTAACTAGACTCCTTATTTTCCATCATGAAAATTAAAATAGCTAATCCCTTTTAAGTTTCTATATGGCCAAACTTGAAAAACATCAATAATCAATATAAGATAAGTTTCAATGATCAAAACCACTTTTATTGGTGAAACCCACAATTAAACAACTAGCAGACTCAATAGAGATTCTTATAAACAAAATACTAATAATTTTAAAACTAATTCTCCATGTAAGAACCCAATAGAATAAAGGGCAAATAAAATAAAGGGTAACCTTATTGAAATGATGAAGTTTAAGATAGCAAGCCGCTCTGTTGCTGTGAAGAGCAATCTTCTGGGGTTTAGTCTTAGCCATAGAAAGCGCTTCTGTGTAAAAACCAAGCGCTTGCAAATACCTTCCTTCCCGGTACATCTGGTGCGCTCTCTCTATCTTGTTTATCGGCGCTCCCGGTGCCATATTTTCTCACTCTCTCTCTCTCTCTATAATTAACAATAAATATGTTTATATATATATATATATATATATATATATATATATATATATATATATATATATGCAACAATTAATTGCAAGCTCCGACAAATTCAAATCTCAGTAAATAAAGATTCAGCTGAATTGAATATGAGATTTGAGAATCAAGAACCTTGTTTTTGACAGGTAGTGTAGATCAAAGAGAAGAACCAACAAAATTAATTATGAAATTATTGCAAAATACTGGAATGATATATATATATATATATATATATATATATATATATATTTACAGATAAGAAATCAAAGAACAGAAGCCTCAACGAGGCAACCTTTCGACAGACAATCTCTCTCAAATTGAAGCCGGAGGGGCAATAATTGGGAGCTACTGGGCCTCAAGTATTTTTTAATCACTCAAATTTCACAGAAAATGCCAAACTCTTTTCAAATTTATAGTTCGACCCGGCATTTCGCTCCATAAACTACGGGTTTGGTCCGGTCTGGTCTGATCTTGGGCCAAACCTATTTTCTATGTTGGCTATAAGCCCAGTTAGTACTACTTACAAGTTTCATTTTAAAAAAATAAATAAAAATTCTAGTCAATTTTTGAAATCAGAAACTTCACAACTGATATGTGAATTTATTTATTTAAAATTAATCTAACAGTTAATAGTGTGAACTACTCTTGATTAATGGAAGAGTGATAAGATTGATTTTTTTGATGCTAAACAAACTAGAACGAGGTACTAGGACTCTAGTCTGATCTTGGATCAAATCCATTTTCGAAGTTGGCCATAAGCTCAATTAGAACTACTTACTAGTTTCAGTTTTTAAATTAAATTTTTTTAGTCAAATCGAAAACTTCACAATTGATGTCAATTTATTTATCTAAAATTAATCCAATAGTTAATAGTGTGAACTATTCTTGATTAATGAGAAAAGTTTTTACTTCCTTCCTTCCAAAATAAATATTCTAATTTTATTTTACACGATGATTAACAAAAATAGTATTCTCCAATTGCCTTATATATGTTTTAAATCGTCACGGATTAGGATCCGTTACGACTTTCACTCACTTACTCTTGATTAATGAGAAAAAAATTTATTTCCTTCCTTCCAAAATAAATATCCTAATTTTATTTACACTATGATTAACAAAAATATTATTTCTCAATTGCCTTATATACTTTTTAAATTGTCACGGATTAGAATCATCTTCATTGTAATTTTCACTCACTTTTTCTTAATTACACTTTATTAAAAATAATATTTATATCGTTAAATGTGTATTGAACAAAATTGGATGAAAAATATAATGAGAGAGATCATAATATTAAAATGTCACTAATTTGGCGAATTATAACTCTCTCACTTTCATAAGTATAGCTAATTTTAGTTTTAAAGGCGTCTTAATTATTCCTTCTCACTTCTTATCATTCTTTCTCTCTTCTCCATATATATCAGTATTCATCAAATTTTAATTTCATTATATCTATGTAGTGTATTTATTAATTTTATTTATTCATTCAATTTGTTATATATGTTGCACCAAAATAAAATAAAATATGATTATTGTCATTATAATTAATAACTAAAAAAAGAAAAGAAAAAAGTGACCCATCCATCCATCATACAATACAAGCCTTTTCTCACGTAAATTTCAACTTAATTGATAAGAAGGCCCGGTGAATAACTGATAACAGACCCAGCCCAATATTGCCTTGCCTTGTCGGATAATATAATTAGAGAAGCCTTATCATCACCACACAAACTATCTGCTTGCATGCGTCTTACACGTGTCTATAACCTGTCTGCATGCATCTTACACATATATAAGTACATATAAATAACAATAAGTCTATGGGACCGATTTCTTGAAAAAAAAATAAAAATTGGACATGTGGGTCCAATTTTTCACTTCCCACTTCTTTATTTTTTCCCCCCTTCTTTTCGCTCTTCACTCTAATTTTAACTCTCTTCCTCAATTTTTACACTCATCAATTTTCTCTCTTTCTTTCTTTATCTTTCTTCCTCAACCTAATATGAACTAAACTAACACACCATGATCAACCTCAATTTGTGCTCCAATAGTTACTGCTGGTACACCAATATATGATAATGTGTATTTCTACCATTTATACGAAGTTTTATTATTGTCAACTAGATTTTATTTTATTTACTTATTTAATATTAATCTATCAAATTTTTTTATTTTTTTATTTAATATTTTTTTTCCAAAAAAAGTTTAAAAAGATTACCATTTTGACAATCTTTTTAAACTTTTTTTGAAAAAAATTATTAAATAAGTAAAAAAATAAATTTGATGGATTAACATTAAATAAATAAATAAAATAAAATGTAGTTGATAATAATAAAATCTGGTATAAATAATAAATATGCACATTATCATGAGGTAAAAAAAAACTCATCTCAATTTTATTTTAAAAAAAATTATTGATAGAGTAAGAAAAAGAAAAAAGGAAAGAAAAAGAGAAAATTGATAAATGTATAGATTGAGGAAGAGAAATAAAATTAGAGTGAAAAGTGGAAAGAAGAAGAAAGAAAGAGATAAAGAAGTGGGAAGTGGAAAATGGGACCCACGAGTCCAATTTTCATGTCCAAAAAGTTATCCGCGTAGAACCACTCTATAAATAATGATATCACTCATATCTATCTATATCGATAGCAACGAGGAATAAATATTTCCACGTCTAAAAGTTATTACCTATACTTTCATAAAATTTCTCACATATAAATAATAAATAAATTTTTATGTTTATGTAAAAAAAATTATAAAAATATTAAATATTAATTTTCTATATATATTATAAGCGTTTGATTTTTTGTATTATTTTTAATATTTTTGGGAATTAGGAGTTTTATTTATTTTCTTCTTTCTTTTACTATATTTCCCTCCATATTTTAGTTATGCCTATCTTTTTTCTCTCATAACTTATATATTTTTCATCCATCTATTTTTTACTCTCACAATCAATTTACAATTTTTTTTCCATCTTTCTAATGTCTATATGCAGGTTTCTTTTCAATTTTTCTTCACACTTATTTTTACTCTATTTTTATTTTTGTAATTTTTTTGTCACATGTGTACGTAGCGCGTTTGCGTGGAGACTAGTTAAAGTTAACAATGGATGATTGATTTTGATTCCGTACTCTTTCAACGAGACTCTTTTAATTGTAATTCGTTCGTTTTACTACTCGTTTATAATTTGGTATTGCCTCTCATGATTATTCTTTGTCAAATTTATTATGATAATTTCAATTTGGCGTTGACATTTAGAACTCATATTTGTACTCTTTAGACTAGTGTATCATATTCGTAATTTATTTTGATATTTGTAGAATATACATGTCAATATATATTTGGAGACCTTGTGCTGATGATTCGTTCGATTTGACATGTATGTATTAGAACCCCTTTATGTTGATATTATGTCGCATGCGTTGTGACATGGTATCTTTGTTAGAATATACCGTAGGGTATACCTGAGCTATAACCATCTGTGGGGGTACCACAGGCATATCCTCTTGGCACTGAGGCATGACACCTTCCGTGGCGGTGTGATTAATCCATGACGTCTCCGTTTTGTGCTCCGGTGGGAGTTGGCCATTTGGTGATTTGTTGTGGGAGGTGTATAAGTCAACCCTAGTTTTCTGTTCTGTTTTGTTTTGCGGATTGGTGATGTTTGTGCCAAACACGCCTTCCGATTTTGGATGCATCTGGATCCGCCCGGTCCGATGTATGTTGTGCCCGTGTGGCATTATTTTGATTTGCCTGTGTGTCAAGGTATATTTCTGTTCTGTTTTGAGCTCGGTATGAAATAACATCCAGCCATTTGATTCAGCCTACTATTTTATTGTGTTAGTTTTGTTCGTTTTAGATCAGTTCATTTAATTGAGTTAGTTATTCCATTTCATTATTATTGTACTCTATATCCGTACTGGACATTTAGCTCATGCTGTATTTTTCTTCCGGCAGGTAAACAGGGGGATCAAGGACAAGTGTAATGAGAGCTTTCTACTTTCCAAATGGTTTAGATATTTTGTTTAGGTTATGATACATTGATTTATTTAGAGTGGTATTAAATATTTTAGTTAGTGGATTAAGTCGGTTTGACATCTATTATAGTTTGTCTTGTGACACTTATTGGTTATGAAAATTATTTTGATGTGATTTAGAGCTTTATTATAATATCATCAATTATTTTGTGTTTTGTGAGTAACCTCTCTTTCTATTTCAGAAATGAGGTGTTACAATTGAACCGGTTAAAGTTAATGATGGGTGATTGATCTTGATATAAGCTGTGAGATTTCACATTCATATAGATCCATGTCAATTTTTATTAAATAAAAGAGTAGTGGAACAACAACCTACCAAGGAAGTAAATTAGTATAATTAATTATTTTCATTAAAACGTTGCCTTCTTCATCACAAAATTATCTATTTTAAGAAATGACCCAAATGAAGGAAATGCACAAAGTTAAGATAATATGAATAACGGATGCTTAGCTTATACATTAAGCATAAAACTCTCTTTGATTTTCATCCCTTGTTGCAACAAATATAATTCCTTGAAAGTAATAAATTAATTAAAATATAATGTTAAATTGGAAATTCAATTTTTTTATTCTCTTCTTTCCAAAGTTAAATTTCAAACATAGTGTAAAATAGAAGAAAAAGACATTATGTAAAGAGAAGAAAAAGACATTATGATATGTTTTTAAAAGGCTCACTTTTTTAGTTGTGTGGCCAAAAACGGTCATTTGGATCACTTTGGACCATTGACGGATATATATCCAGACCATATGGCTGACTTATTTATTTTACCTACTGTACTATACCGACACCCGAGAAAAAAATCTAACGATCAGTTAGAAGTATACTTCAGTTACAAAAACTTTATGGGAACATAACAAAAAATTATTGAGTTCATTCAATTAATATGATGCTGATTTTGCACCCACCCCATTCAAATTGGGTACTTTGAAAAAAAAAAATTAATTATCACTTGTACTAACAAAGAATTATTGAGTTCAATTGTAACATTTTTTATTTTAATATTTGAGGATTAGGATTCCTTTCATTACATATTTTATTAAAAAAAAATTAATATATATTTAACGTCATAAATATTATATTTAACAATATAATAAAATTCATAATAAACTGATACTGTTACTAAAATTAATATTTATATCGCTAAATGTGTATAAAGAGGAATTAAGTAAATATCGTAATGGAGGTATCTTAGTCCGGTATTTTGGGTAAAGAATCCCCCAAGCTATTGAAATTTATCCATTGGTAGTTTGTTAGTTACTTATTTCCATCTTATGGTGATTTTATTCACATAATGGGTAAGAATTTTGATTTGATGAGTAGATACTTCTTTCCCTTCTTGTTAATTTTTACTCGTATGGGTAAGAATTTTGATTCATGAGGAGACTTCTCTCCTCCTTGTTCTTTCATATGGGCTAAAAAAATTGATTTTGTTACCATAAGGGGTAAGAATTTTATATCCCAATATAAAACTTCCCAATGTATTTATTAGCTGGATCTTGGAATCTTCTTGTGTCCTAATGTTTGGAAAGTGTGTATTCTGAGTAGTTAGGACTTAGGAGTATGATTTTTGATTTTTTTTTTTGATTTAAATGAAGTCTGGATAATACCAAGATTTGGCATGGGAATTAGGCTTGTTACATAATTAGTACTATTTTCGTTCTAAATTAATTGTTCAGTTTTGATTTTTTAAAATTAAATTGACTATTTTTAAAATTAATCTTTTTATTATTTTTGTTAAAATATAGGTGAAGAGATTATAATCAAAAGAAAATATATACAATTTATGACTAACTCCAATTTTTATAATTTTAAAAATATATTTATATATGCTTAATTATTAATTTTAAAAATAATTAATTTGATTTAAAAAAATTAAAACTGAACAATTAATTTAGGACGGAGAGGAGTATATAATAACACTAGCAAACTTGGAGGAGTCGAGCAACAAACAAAATCATCTCAATGGCTATTTTCAGTATTGGAATTCTCCTTCTCCCTATCTGCTTACTCTTTCTATACCGTTGGATTCACCGGAGTCGTAAAAGCTCGTTGTTAACCGACTGGCCGGCCGTCGGTATGACACCGGGACTCCTTCGGAATGCTCATCGTATACACGAATTCGCCACCGATGTTCTAAAAGAGAGCCATGGAACATTTGAGCTCAAAGGTCCTTTGTTAGCAAACTTGGACTTGTTTGTCACTGCAGATCCGGCCAATGTCCAC
This sequence comes from Aralia elata, assembly GCA_034770075.1. Taxonomy (NCBI): domain Eukaryota; kingdom Viridiplantae; phylum Streptophyta; class Magnoliopsida; order Apiales; family Araliaceae; genus Aralia; species Aralia elata. The sequence continues at coordinate 8,656,915 of CM068385.1, read as the reverse complement.
TACATCTTGAGCAAGAACTTTTCAAATTACCCGAAAGGCTCCGAATTCAGAAAGATTTTTGATATTCTTGGCGACGGGATTTTTAATGCTGATTTTGGATTATGGGAGCTGCACAGAAGAACCACTATGTCACTCTTCAATCATGCCAAGTTCCTAAACATGTTGCAAAAAAGTATTCGGAACAAAGTCGAAAAAGGGCTAATTCCGGTTCTTGACTTTGTTTCAAGAAAAGGGATTGTGGTGGATTTGCAAGAGATATTTCAGAGGCTTACTTTTGATGGGGTTTGCTCAATGGTTTTGGACCATGACCCTTGTAGCCTGTCAATAGATTTACCTTATATTCCCTGCGAAAAGGCGTTCACGATTGCCGAGGAGGCACTGTTGTATAGGCACATAGTGCCTGAAAGTGTTTGGAAGCTGCAAAGTTGGATTGGGATTGGTAAAGAGAAGAATTTAAGCAAAGCTAGGGATGCTTTTGATCAATTTATATACGAGTGTTTAACGACGAAACACGGTTCAGATGTAAGTGAACTTGAAGCCTCGGAGAACACTGCAGCAGAGGAGGAATTAAGCTTGTTAACAGCTTACAGCGAAGCATACAAGGAAAAGACTGGAAATCCGAAAAAGTTCTTGAGGGACACTTTGTTGAATTTGATGATAGCAGGTAGAGATACCACAGCAACAGCTCTTACTTGGTTTTTCTGGCTCTTATCGAAAAACCCTTTAGTCGAAATGAAAATTCAAGAAGAAATCAAAGCAATATTGAATCTAAAAGAGGGCGAAAATTGGAGGTTTTTTAGCATTGAAGAGTTACGAAAAATGGTTTATCTCCATGGTGCTTTGTGTGAAGCTTTAAGGCTATTCCCACCGGTTGCTTTAGAGCATAAAGCTCCGGTTGAACCGGATGTTCTTCCGAGTGGCCATCCTGTGGACAAGAACACGAAAATTGTTCTGTCTTTTTACTCGATGGGACGAATGGAGAGCGTATGGGGAAAAGATTGCTTGGAGTTCAAGCCGGAGAGATGGATTTCGGAAAGGGGAGGGATAAAACATGAGCCATCATACAAGTTTCCGGCGTTTAATGCGGGGCCAAGGACTTGTATAGGTAAAGAAATGGCATTTACCCAGATGAAAATAGTTGCCACAACTATCATACATAATTACAAAATTGAAGTTGTGGAAGGGCACCCTATAACCCCAAGTGATTCTATTATTCTGCAAATGAAATATGGTTTGAAGGCCAGGCTAGCCAAAAGGAATGTGTAGTGGTAGTATAGTAGTTAAGAGTTTTCTCTTATGTGAATTATGAAGAGAATTGTGAATGTTCTCAGTTGCAACTTTGTCATGTGTTGTGAAGTTTGTGTAATAAAATTAATAAACATTTAAGTTTGGGATTATTTGGAAAATAACCAGTTATTTCTTGTTTGTTTTAGTAGTCAAATTTAAATTATTGATTATAATATCTAATACAACTGCTGAAATATCAAGACATGACATATCAATCAGAATGATTATCATTCAATACAAGAAATATCAATTAGAATGATTATCTTATGTTTCTTTAACCTTAAATTTTCAGCAATTTTATTTTTCATTAGGAGTAGGTTGAAACCATGGTTACCAGAAACGCTGATCGACTTGGTATACGGAACGAAATCGAGTACAATAAATAATACACATAAAAAAATGCACTAGACATTTAGTTCACATAACACGATTTGTAACGGGTAATACTCGGTACGTGAAACTAATGACAATAAAAGAAATTTATGTTTGAACATGTAACATGAGATAAGCAATAACTACTAACCACAGTTAAAGTAGTTCGAATTCACACTCTTGACATGCAACATTAACAGTTAATCTATATTCCAAATAATATACAAAAAATAAGGTTTCCTCCCTTTAAGATTATGCAACAAAATTATTCATCCAAATACACCCCCCATAATTCTGCCAGAAAAATCTGAACTCTTCCAGCAACAAATTTAAAACAGAACAAACCAGGCCTTCTTCATGTTCTTGATATCAGCAGTAAATCTTTGAACTACTTGAATCACATTGAAATAACCAGTATAAATTTACTTATTGGCTTGAGGCTCATAGCATAGTTAATTTTCATTGGGTTTAATTATTCACCAATGACTGCAATTATTTACTGCGAAATACTATTACTAGTCTTTTGCTTTGTTTTTCTTTTCTGTAGGAGATGGAGCTGGTGCTGGAGCTGGAGCAAGAGAGGGCCTAAAAATGCACTGCTGACTAACTGGCCTTTTGTTGGGATGTTGCCAGGGCTTGTTTTAAACGTTCATCGCGTCCACGATTTTGTGACTGTGATTTTAGGACAATGTGAGGGCACATTTGAATTCAAAGGCCCTTGGCTTGGTAATCTGAACATGTTATTGACTTGTGATCCTACTAATATCCACTACATATTGAGCAAAAACTTCTCAAACTTCTCGAAGGGTCCGGATTTCAAGAAGATATTTGATCTTTTGGGAGATGGGATTTTCAACTCGGACTCAAAATCATGGGAAACTCAGAGGAAATCCGCTAAGCTATTGCTTAATCATCATAGCTTCCAAAAGTTTGTGCATGAAACTAGCTGGAACAAGGTGGGGAATGGCCTAATGCCCATTCTTGACCGCGTCTCAAAAAATGGTACCGAGGTGGATTTGCAAGGCTTTTTTCAACGCTTCACCTTTGACACCACCTGCATTTTGGTTTTAGGCCATGATCCGGCTACACTTTCTGTTGAGTTACCGCACATTTTATATGAAAAGGCGTTTGGCGATGCAGAGGAAGCTGCGTTATATAGACACATATTGCCTGAGTTCTGGTGGAAATTTCAAAGTTGGCTTCAAATTGGAAAAGAAAAGAAACTCACGAAAGCCATAGAGTCCCTTCAAGATTTTTTAGACCATTGTATCTCAAAAAAGCGCCACCAGCTAAGGGAAATGAAAAAGGTACAAGATAGTCAGGACTTGTTAACAGGTTACATGATGGCATTGGGAGATAAGGGTACTATTAGTGCAGGTAATAATTCTGATAAGAACTTTCGCGATCAATTACTGAACTTGCTATTTGCAGGAAGAGACACGGTTAGTGCAGCTCTTACTTGGTTATTTTGGCTAATTGCGACCAACCCTTTACAAGAAAACAAGATTCGCCAAGAAATCTCAGCGATTCTAAATATGACAGGAGATGGGAAATGGAGAAAACTTAATGGGGAGGAGCTAAAGACAATGGTTTATCTACACGGAGCATTATGCGAGTCGTTAAGGCTATTTCCCCCTGTTCCATTGCAGCACAAAGCTCCACTTCAAGCCGATATCCTTCCAAGTGGCCATCGTGTTGATAAAAACACGAAAACGGTGTTGTCTTTCTTCTCAATGGGAAGGATGGAGTCTATATGGGGGAAAGATTGTTTACAATTCAAGCCGGAGAGATGGATTACAGAGCAAGGAGGAATCAAACACGAGCCGTCTTTTAAGTTTACTGCCTTCAATGCAGGGCCAAGGACTTGTTTAGGAAAAGAGATGTCTTTTATACAGCTGAAAATTGTTGCAGCCAGCATTGTATTCCATTATAAGGTTGAGTTGGTAGGAGGTCAATCCATTTGTCCTAGTGATTCAGTCATACTTCACATGAAGCATGGCTTGAAGGTCAGAATTACCAAAAGATGTGCAACTTAGTTCAAATAATCTTATCAGATCCCAAATAAAGAAAATTTTCGTATTTTATTTATTTGTTTTGGTCATCCGTAGAACAAAAATTTAATTCAGATATGGACTGGGTCAATTCAGTGAAGTTAAATATAACAAAAAGTTACATTTGTATAGCACTAAGTTGCATTGCAACTTTAACCGCAAGAAAATTACTACTCTATTCTATACAAATACAACATTTTTCTATATCATATCACCTTGACAAATGGTCAAGACCTGTCAACTTCATTAAGTCAGAATCTAATTAATTCACGTTAAAATTTACTTTTTTGGTTAATTCGGATTTGGACTGAATAAAATTGTCACATGATTAATTCAGTGAAGTTCAATATAGCAAAATGTTACGTTTGTATACATGAGTTGCATCACAGCAAGAAAATTATAACTTTATGATATCACCTTAACTAATAGTCAAGACGTGCCAACTTCACCTAGTCTGAATCTAATTAATTCCGTGTCAGAATTTATTTTTATTTCAAAAGATTAGTAGCCATTTTGAACTATATATAGCTCCATCCAAGCTTTAATCAGCATCTACATATCAAAAAAGTGACAATCTTATTCTTCACATCATAACATATACCAGTTACATCATATTTTCAGTGATGACTAGATATGCATGTGAATTGAACTAGAGTCTTTCGATAATTCTGGTAGCTGCTTCAGCAAGTTGTTCAAACACCCTCAATTTGAAGCTAACTCCTGTTGGAACCTCAAATTTAATAACTCCTCCTCCAATTTCCACCACACACCTAAATTCTAATTTAATTGCCTGGTACACAGACCTTTCAGCGCTATCAAATCTGCCCTTGTCTAGCCGTTGAGTCGCCCCGGCTAACTTGTGTTTAGCCCATGACAACAATCGGCCACAGCGCTCGAATGCCTTTTTCGAGACGTTTTGATCCGATTTTGTGGCTAAAGTTGACATATTAGCCACCAAAATGGTGGCATGGTTGGTTAGGCAGCTTATGATTATGTTGGCGATTTGGAGTTTAATTTTAGCATTTTTGCCATGTGGGTCGGAGTTTAGGCATTGAATGCATGTTGCGGGAACCTCTGCGTTGTGACATTCGCTTTGAATGAAGTTGGCATTTGCTTCGGTGAGGAAAATTGTGTGGTGGAAGAAGGGAGGAGAGAGAGAAAGAAGAAGAAGGACATAGAATGTGAAAATATTTGCCATGAAAGGAGTAAAAGAATCTAACTACATGTATTGGTGTTTATCAATCTATTATGTAAAGGACAAGGGGCAGTGTGACCTCAGCCTTGAGACTGTTACAAATTACTCTCTCTTTTTTATTTTTTATTTTATTCTTAAAATTTGATAAAATCTTGTATTTCATATTTTTACGGTAACCGAGACATGCAAATGCAATGGGTGTGACACCTGAGACTAGTATATATGTGGCATGATTTTGTGTATTGAGATCGAGCGGTTTTAAAGTTTGGTGTGACGATTTTAAATGGAGGGATAAAAAAAGCACTCCTACTATTTTGTTTGCTTTGATCATGACAATTTTTCATTTGTACATTTTCAATACATACAAAAGGTGCTTATTCATTTATTATTATTATTTTTTTTTAATTTTAATTTTGGTATATATCCTTGAAGAGGCAAGCTAGCTTATGAAAAACTGCTGCACATTCATGGCCTGGATTCTTATAGTTTTGGACTTTTGGTAGTAAATGTGGATAATCAGCATTAATTTGAAAACCCATCTTCAAAATGACAAAATGTGCCTATATGTATATTGTATGCATGACGTGCAAGAAGTAGAAGATAAAGGGTATGCATTCATGATAATCGGTTGTTATAGAACTATTTCAGTAATTCAAAAAATAAAAATATGCCACTACGAGTTATAGTGACTAGGACAATTAAAAAGGGACATGTCACTGTAACTTATAGCGGCTAGGACAACTTTATATTAATATTTTGTAATATTAGTATTAATAATAATAATAATATTTTGTAATATTAATATTAATATTTTGTAATGTTAGTATTAATAATATTAATAATAATAATTAATATGAATATTAATACTAGTATTACTATTATTCTTATTAATATTAATATTAATAATATTACTAACTAATATTAATCCAACCATGTAGTTCTAATAATTTACTCCCTCCGTACCTAATATTAATAATACCAAATTTACTCATGTATTAGGTTCTATTAATATTAGGTACGGAGGGAGTAAATTATTGAAACTACATGGTTGAATTAATATTAGTTAGTAATATTATTAATATTTATATTAATAAGAATAATAGTAATACTAGTATTAATATTCATATTAGTTATTACTATTATTAATACTAATATTACAAAATATTAATATTTGTATTAATAATATTACAAAATATTAATATTAATATTAATAATATTATAAAATATTATTATTAATATGAAGTTGTCTTAATCGCGGTAAATTATAGTGGCATGTCCCATTTTAATAGTCATAACTCTACGACTTGTAGTGACATGTTTTTTTTTTTTGAGTTACTAAAATAGTTTCATGGATGCATACCCGAAGATAAATCCTCAAAACTTAAATATGGATGGAGTTAATTAATTATGTGTACGTTATTGTTGGAGCTTGAGATGGAGATATACTCAAGCCAGTGTATGAGGCCGCGCACACTGGAATTTAGGAAAGTAAAAGTATTTTCCCAAAATAACCTCACAAACAAAAGATTTTTAATATCTTCCCAAAATTTCCTTTTTTTTAAAACTAACAAAAGGGACATTTCTGGAAAATTAAAATAGTGTACATCCCAAATTCGACTATTACAAAATTCAAATTCAAACTAACCGTTTCGAAAACGCTCTCAATTGTTCCCCCTCTCTCTCTCTTCTTCTACGTCTCCCAATCTGCTAAAAATCCATGTCTAATCAGAACAATGCCACCAGATCATCAATCATGGAACCAAAACCCCAATACCCACTTCACCAACTCGCAGAAACCCCCACCCACAAGCTCCTCCTCAAACAATGGCTAAAAGAAGAAGAATTAATCCTCAACAGAATCAATTCAAAACAAACCCAAATCGACTCGACCCGAAAAGAAATCACCCAACTCTACTGCTTCTTCTTCCTCTTCCATTCCATAGCTCTGATTCTCCTCTTCACTTCATTATCCTCATCCCCAAATGGTGGATCCGTATCGGGATCCTGCCACAGATCTTGGATCCCATCACTCTGTTCTGTCCTCTGTTCTCTGGGGATAATCTGGGCCATCCGTTATAAAATTGAGGTGGAGGGGCACTTGGAGAAGATGCTGGAGAGAGAAAAAGAGGATGGGAAATTGTTGGGAAAGTGTGTGGAGGAATTGAAGAAAAAGGGGGTTGAATTTGATTTGTTGAAAGAGGTTGATGCTTTGAGGAGGGCTAAGAGTTTGCGGGTTGAAGCGAAAATGGTGAAGAAATGGTCTGTTAGGCATTTTGTTACTCTGTTTTTCTTCAGTATGTCTTGTTTGGTTCTTGTTTTTATCAGGGTGATTCTGTGTAATTAGGCGGGATTATTTAAATTTTTAGTAATGGGTGATTGGGTGGGGACTTTTGGGGGAGAAGGATGATTAGGTGATTTGGGGATTTAGTTGGATGTGATTAGAAGGGTACAAGCTATTGGTTTCTGTCTTTAGACTCATTACATTTGCAGAAAATAGGTGAGGACATAGCTGCAGAATACAGTGTTCTGCTTTTGTAATATGGGGATTCTTTATGAAAGAATATACTTGCTTCATTTGTGTGTATTCGCTTTTTTTTTTTTTTGGGGGGGACTTTTAATGCTAATTCAGATGATTGTTGAAGCTTTTTACAATTTTATGGGGATACTGTTCTTCTTGGGCAGCATGCAAAAATCTTCATAATCAACTCAATTTTAGTGTAAAGCAGCACATTGGATACCATATATGACTCCTTTCTTCCTTCCAATTATCAATTTGGAACCTTTTGTCTATGGTTACGTTTGTTTATAAACATGATGGATATATAACTATTTGTAACAATTTAATATTACTAAGTACTATTTTATCCCATAAATATTTCTTTAATTTAATGAACTATTTATTATTATTTTTAAGATTATAGTACTTCAAAAGAAGATTATATAATACTATATTTTCACTTGGAACTAATCTTATCAAATGATCGTAGAAGTGACAAAACATAATCCATGAGATTAAACAAAAGATTAATAATATAATATAATCATCCATAGTGGTATTAAATTAGTAAAATTAGTTGTATCCTAATAATTATTTTTGTAAATAAACTTAACCTTCGGGAATTTATAGCATCACAGAAGAAAGAAATTTCAGATAAGGCGAAGAAAATACAATTATTAGGGGTCTTTATAAACTGTTTTCTTGTTCCCAAGAAAGACAGGAATGTTTCTAGTATATTATTCCCCCTGTTACATTTTAGTATTAATAGTATAAAATGACATAATATCTTAAAGTTTGTCATTATAATTTCATCACCCATACCACACTGCTAACAACTTATTACGTGCATAAAGAACATCAACGTGAATCGCTCATTTTCTTTTTACGTATACAAACAGAACGAAGAATAAAGAACTAAACACAAAACTCAATTACTTTGTATGCTCCTAGTGCATGTGCACGTCTTCTATCTGAGAAAGAAACAAGAGCATTCCTCATCTATGTCGCCGCCTCAGCAATGTCATGAAGCATTGGTTTGGTGACATTGAATGGCGAGCAATTTGAATCAGATACCATGCTTGTGCTCGTTGATATGCTGTAATGAGCAGAAGTATTGCTACTCATAAAGGATATGTCATCATTAAATGTCCAGTGTGTGAGGTATCCGGGACTTGAAGTAACAGCGCTTACTTCAATGTCTCCTGCTATCATTGCCACTACACGGGACATTGAAGGCCTTAATGTTGGCGACGTTTGAGTGCACAAAAGCGCCACACCTATCAATCTTTTCGCTTCAGTCTCATTAAATTCAGACAAACTTAAATCAACAAGCTCAACTCCATGGTTCTCCTCGTGTAATCGCCAGGCCTAAAATAGGGAAAAGGTTAGAATCTGTCGAATGAATTGATGTCAAAATCCTGAATTTTTGTGGCTAAACTAATAATTCTCTGCAAAGCATGTGTATACTGAGTTTAGTCCAAATACAAGCACCGAGTTGTACAATTAAATCAGAATTTCCATTTTGGTTGATGCTTACATTTGAGTTGGTTCTTTTTGTTTTGCAAAACATTTAATGAAGCCGTTTGTTATCCATACAACCACCGAATATCTCCAGAAATACTTCATTTTGTTGGAAAAGAAAAAGTAGAGAAGATAATGGAAGAAATATGACTCCTTGTATATTTGTGTGTATTGCATTAGCACTACCATGAGCTCAACTCGACTAACCTATGTTGTTCCACCCCACCTAATCATAGTCTTGAAAGCTTTTGTTCAGAACTGGTATTCTGTTATATCCTGGGGATGAGATCCCAACTGAATATCCCCTTCTGAACTCCTAGAATCTTTCAATGGTAATTATACTGATTTAATATTAAAGGGGATATTGTTTATTTGGTTTCCAAATAATGAACAAATTAAGTTCAAAATATCTTGCATTTGACAGCTTAAGAAATCTGAGGGTGAGATTTATAAACCTAGGGTTAGAAATCTAAGATTTCAAAGATAATGGAACTGAAAAGAAATATAATAAAATTGTTTGATGACAGCATATAAAGCTGGTTGATTTGATTTTCAAATACAAATCTTGTGTTTTGAATGACAATATGATGGTTGAAAATTGAATATTTTATGTAGGAAAATTTTACATTAGCAATATAATTGATACACCTCGACTCAACATTGCTTTATTCCCAGACTGTTAGGGTCCGCTGAAAATAAATCCCAATATTATCATTACAAGTTAAAATAAATTCCTAGCTTTTTAGGATTTGTATGCAATTGGAAGTTTAAATACCTTAATTGTTAATCCTACCCAACTTCCACGAACCAAGTGGATCCTATCTCTGTTTTTGTGTTAATAAAATCATAATATTGTGGTGTTTCATGTTTTGTTTTTAATCATTTCCAGCATCCTGTGGTGTGCTAAACTTCATCATAATCCTCTAACAGATGTTTATGTTATCAGACTTGAACTTCCCATATATATGAAATGTCCGGAAACTCCGTTAACATTTCCCCCAAATTCTGGATATACTCTATTTACTTTTCAAAGTGAACTATACATAGGCGTAACTAGATCAATATGCATACACTCTTGACCTAAGTTTAGACATAGGAAGCTGGAAGTTCCAATATCCTGTACCTACAGCTAGAGCTAATATGCATAGAGTATTAGAGTTATAATGCTCCCAAGGAGTACTGCCTTGGAGTGGGGCAGAGGGGGGAAGTGAAACATACCCATTCAAGAAGATATTTTTTCTCTTCTTCCAAGCTCGTGTCAGAATTTGATCTTCCACTTATGATCTCTAGAGCTACTACACCAAAGCCAAACACATCAGCCTTTTCCGTAAGGTGTCCCCTCATGGCATACTCAGGTGCAAGATATCCACTAAAGTAACAAGAGAAAATATACAACTTGTTACATAAAAGAATAACATCCATAAAGTATGAACTAAACATACACACACACGCACACACACAAACATACCCACACACACACACACACACGTATATATAAATGTATATGTATATACGTATATAATGTTGAAAATCATACATTGTGCCTGCAACACAAGTGCTTATGTGTGTCTTCTTGTCATCATAAAGTTTGGCCAAGCCAAAATCTGAAATTTTGGGGTTGAGATCGGAATCGAGCAGAATATTGCTGGCCTTCACATCTCTGTGTACTATTCGTAGTCGTGATTCCTCGTGAAGATATGCTAGACCCCGTGCCACTTTGAGGCATATATCATAACGGGTTGGCCAGTCAAGATATAAACTTCCCTTCCCTGTTTTATCAAAGTCAAACATAACTAACATTATTTTAGTATCCCTATTAACATATCATACAAATAAAGCCGTAAAAGTTTACCAAATAATGCTTGATCAAGACTGTTGTTTTCAAGATACTCGTAAACAAGCAGTCTCTGATCTCCCTTGATACAGCATCCATACAATTTCACAAGGTTACGATGCTGCACGGCAGATATTGTAGCAACCTCTGCTACAAACTGACTCTTTCCTTGGCGGGATGATACAGCCAATTGTTTAACAGCAACCACTCTCCCATCATTAAGTGTTCCCTGTTAATTTAGACAATTAAACCTAGAATTTGAAAAAATAATGTTACAACTATATCTTTGGTTCATAATGGGGGTAAAATAAATAATTTTGTTAATATTCCAATTTTATTGTGGTTTCGGTTGGCCCTTCTGCATTGAAGGCAAAGATTCAGATTTTCACTATGTTCATTTTAACAAAAAATGGAAATTCTGGCCAATGGCTGAAGCAGCACTTCCAGTGAGATGTACTGATGTGGCAACCTGTGATTCAAGAGGTATTTGAAGCAAGTTTAACTTCTTAATTTTTTTACTTTTTCATTTTTCTCTTGGGGGGGGGGGGTGTGGAAAGTCACCAACTTATTGTCCTGGACTATATGCATGACTTACTTTGTACACAGGTCCGAATCCTCCCTCTCCAAGCTTATTAGAGGAATGAAAGTCATCTGTTGCATCTCTTAGTTCCGCATAACTGAAAGTGTATGGTCTAGCATCCATCCCCAGAAACTCTGCCAAATCAGGACCAAAAGAGGTTATGATTTCATCTCTGTAGTTTTTCTTTAATCAACTTATTCAATCAGAAGATTATAATGCATAAACATGATCAGTCTTAGGGTACGAGATACAAAAAAAATTACTATGTAAAATATTTTATTAAATACCACAATATAAAAGCTTATTAAATATGTTGTTAAAAATAACTTAGTAACTCCTTGCCCAAAAGTTTAAGATATGATATTAAATAAAGAAGAAAGAATCAACATCAATATTTGTAGCAAGCATAATTTGATTTTGTCGGCGCCACGACGAGATGCTTGACAGCCAGGACGCCTAGGCGATAAGGCGCCCGTCATAGCGTCCGTATGGCAACAAGTCGTTAACAATGTGTAATTTATATATTTATTTATTTTACTTCGAAAGTATATTAAACAATAAAATTTATATACATTAAAACTCAAAACATCATAACTAACACTATAGAATACAATTAAAAACACAATTATATGAATATTTTACAATCAAAATTCAAAAATAAAACAATTAACATTGAAAACTAGTAGAACAAGTCAACAAACACTACGTAGAAAATAAAGAATCAACCAAGTCAACACCCATCACACACTACAAGTCTAATAAGTAATAAAATTACACCACATAGCAAGTCCTTGGGTTATGATGAGTCATGGGTACAAAATGACTTAATCACTTAACTTGGGCTAGCTACCAAGGTGTCCAAGGCGTCGCCTTGTCCTTCTCTAGCGCCAGGATGCCTACTCGTCGTCTGGGCGACGCCATGACAACTATGCATAAAAGAACAACTTGAACACAAGACCTCCCAAGCTTGACCAACATAGAGAACTAATGTTTCTTACCATAAAGGCTTTTTTTTGTTTCTGACGGTGTTTGGGAGGATGAAGGTAAATGCTACTTATGTTCCAAGAGAACCGGCCAGTTAATATTGGAGACTAATGAAAACATAAACAAGAAGTAGTAAACCAGATTTTGTTGCAAAACAATCTCACAAACATATGAATAATGGTATATTCAAACCCAGAATCCAAGGAGCAACTCCAATAAAAGACTAGAAGCACAAATAGGCAAACATCATCATCAGGCAATGAGCTCTATCAAGAAGTCAGGCTTCAATAGTATATGTATCAGTTTTCCCTTTATTACCTTCATCTTCAAATGCCTGTCTTCGTTTTCTTCTTTGAACGAAAAAATATACCGCAGATACAGACAAAAAGCTTATAACAGCAACAGCAACAACGATCCCCACAATTAAACTGTTCCTGTTCTTTTTTCTGGTAGGAAGGATGTTACGAACAGTAGGATTGAAGTCTGTACAACAATTGATCAGTAAGTGGAGTTCCCATAAAGGAAATAACATTCAAGCTACTCTATTCTATAAAATAATTTAGGGTAGTTTACCTGGGGTGGCGGTGATCACTGAAATTGAAGGACCATATGTACCTGGCTCGGGTACACAGCATGTTCCTTTTCCAGCCCAAAACAGATGAATCTCAAGGTAGTTTTCAGAGACCTGAATTTTGAAACTCATTTCAACTGCACGGAAAGACTCACCACTAGCTTTCTTCCGAATATCAAAATCTTTCAACACCAGGTCCCCCTGTTATAAAACAAGAAGTACAATGGATCTATAATCATACAACAATTTAAAGAATCGAAAGAAAACGAATATAAGTTTATTGAAACCAAGACAATATTATATTCAAACTCAAATCCAATCAATAATTAATACTCCATCCGCTCAAAATTCATTGAATTCGAGAGAGAAATGAGGCCAGCTCATATTTCGACAAAATTTTAAAGAAATATTAGAAGAATAAATTTGTTGGGAAATTTTTTTTGACAAAAGTAAATTCAAATAATTTTTCCAGGAAGGCAAAACAAAAAATACATGAAAAAGCTTAAATCTTTTGAATTAGATTTTGGGAACTCTTCTATGCAGTTGTTTCTGTTTTTGGAGGTGAACCAGCTAATCCCCAGATACACATATCAGCTAGCCAGCAAAAGGAACTGAACTAAAAGATTTTCATATAATTCAACAGAAATTGCAAAATAAGCATGGCAGTTTAAAGGGGGGCATTGATCATGTGATAGTGAATGGATGGGAATGCAAGTGTGAGAAATGAACTTGGTCTGAAGGCAGACATTATGAGCTAATACAGCAGAAGCATGGGTCTATACCCAATCCATCCATTGCTAAGGCCTGTATCATATCATTTTGACAGAACCAATACAATAATATTACTATGTCACGACAGTTGTTTTTTCATTTATGTAATTCATTAGCAGCCCTGAGCTAAGTCACCAATTCGTGGAGCAACTGCGCCAAAGCATCAATCTTGAAAATACTAGCATGTGAGAGCGTCTAATAAGTAAATAAAATATTTTTTACACACACAGACATATAAAAACAACACAATTTACGCGCTCATCTCTATACAGTACGCGGTATACATGACTTCCGTGATCATGCAGACGAAATTTTTATGTTTAGGATCAACTTAAAAAATTCAACAGTACAATAAAAAGAACATGAAAAAAATAGGAAGGTCTGTGAATTTTAATTGTATTTGGATATGTGAAGAACCTTCATCATACCACTGGAAAATCAATACAGTTTTCAAAGGCTAGGATTAGTTAATTTTTTAGCTTAAAATCTTGATTTTTATACCACCAAATCAGTTCAAACTTTATGAACCCTCATATTTTTTCATGTTTTTTTCATTCATAAGTTTGAAATTTTTAAATATGATCCTAAACATAACATTTTTTTTCTGCTTGAGAACGTAAGTTGTGTGCAAAGTCATGTATCTCCTGTTTTCACTATATCTTGTTTTGTGATTATACATTTGTGTATATAACAAATATAATGCTACATATTTTCATTTTGTAATCGGTATTGGATATATATATATATATATATATATATATATATGAGAAGTAACCAATTCATCCAAAAGTTTAAGTTGTTAGATGAAGGGCCCAACAATGTATATCGTGCTAACACTCCCCCTCAAATGCAACTTTTTAAATAGAAGAGAGAAATTAAAGTGCATTTGCACTATTAAATTAATATAAAGACAATTGTGCTGCCGGAAAGATTTGAACTCAAGACGTTGCACACCTAAAACTCTGATACCATGTTAAGTAATCAACTCATCCAAAAGCTTAAGTTGTTAGATGGAGGGCCCAATATATATATATATATATATTGTTGAAAGTGAGAGTCTAAGAGTGTTCATGTAATAGAACATATAAGCATAAGGAATAGGAATAATTCCATTATCTAATATTACTCTAATTCTTGTTGTATTTACATAGCATTACATTGGTTTATATAGGAAATAGGATAGCACACAATATAGGAAAACATGGAGAGGATAACATGGGGAGGAAAACATGGAAACATGTTTTCCCACCTAACATATTTTAACACTCCCCCTCAAATGCAACTTTACCTAGAAGGGACAAACTAAAGTGCATTTGACAAAAATATGAAGAAAAAATTGCAACAACATAAAGGAGCCATCATGACTAGCAAGCAGCTGAAGAACATGAGAAAAGCGCCATGGAAAGTGAGCTGGAATCACCAAGAAGCAGAACGCCGAGAACCAATGTTGCCCCCATGTGAGACCCAAGTTGCACAAGCCAACAAAGAACAAACCGAAGCGAAGCGAAAAACCATACGGCTGCAAATGAGCATGACGTAGCATGAACAACCCCTCATGCAACCTAGAACATATCATATCTCATACCTCATATCTCATATCTCCCCCTCAAATGCAGCTTTATATAAAAAGGACAAAATAAAGTGCATTTGACAAAAAAGGAGGACAAAAAAAAAGAGAGGAAAAAAAATCAGAAAGATGCAAACAACATAGTTGCAGATTCTAACCAATTCAGACCCGGGTCCATGTTGGAAGAGACATCAACAATGGATTCCATGTTGGAAGAGACATCAACAATGGGTAACATATGGGAAGAAAGCATAGCAAATATGGTGCATCAAAGAAGAAAGCTGGAAAACAGCCAAGGACCAGCAAGAAAACCAACATGGGGAGATACTGGACACTCGAGAAGCGGCTGAAAATCAATGGATCATCGCCGGAAAAAGGTCGCCGGAAAAGTCGCCGGAAAAGTCGACCATTGCAGATGGAAGGAGGAGAGAGAAAAGGCACGCTGGAAAAAGTCGCCGGAAAAGTAGCCGGAAAAGTCGACCACTGCAGATGGAAGGAGGAGAGAGAAAAGGCACGTTGGAAAAACTTGTCGAAAAAAGTCGCCGGAAAAGTTGCCGGAAAAAGTCGCCGGAAAAAGTTGCCTGATAAAGGATCAAGCTTTGATACCATGTTGAAAGTGAGAGTCTAAGAGTGTTCATGTAATAGAACATATAAGCATAAGGAATAGGAATAATTCCATTATCTAATATTACTCTAATTCTTGTTGTATTTACATAGCATTACATTGGTTTATATAGGAAATAGGATAGCACACAATATAGGAAAACATGGAGAGGATAACATGGGGAGGAAAACATGGAAACATGTTTTCCCACCTAACATATTTTAACATATATATATATAAGTGTTGCACTTCTAAAGAATTGTTTAATGCCCCAGTGGGCATACACCAGCTTTTGTAAAAGACACCTCGAGGGTTCAAGTCTTGCTGGAAGAGTGTATTGCCTTTTAAGCATTAATGTGCTTATGATCCAGTGCTACACATGCAACATGAATGTAACATGCGTCTACATGTGGTTGATCATATAATGGAGAGCATGGACAGGGCGTGTGTTTGAGTATTCAAGAGTGTGTACTTAAAAACAAATTTCACTCTAAACTAACCATATCACGAGTAGAGATCAAAGATTACTCCCTGAGGATGAATTTACTGCCACTTACAGTAAAGAACTTTCATGCATAATTCAACAAAAGTTCTGTCTAGCAAAATTTTATTCCTAAGCACGCTACTCAATTCATTAAATTAATGCATACCTGGATATATATATATATATCAAAAACACGCCTTCCGAGACTTGTCCAAGTAGTAGGATTTCGGATCGCTACCTCTGCAAATTGGAGGCTCACATTGTAATTACCATTTTCAAGCCCCAAACCATAGTATCGTAGCGATCCAGCAGAAATTCGAGCTGTCTGAAACAGATCTGGGTCCAAAGTATTCGTGAATTGAGATGAAGAGGAACTTATATATCGTGGATTGATGCTCCCAGCTTGCAGCCCAACATTACTGATCGCCCACCTCTTTGTGTTTGTCACATGGTATGTTGCTGGACCAAGAGTTTCATTATCCTTCTCATATACAATCTGATTAGAAGACGTAGTTTGGGGACCACCACAATTAATTGAAAAGTTATAATCTGTAATACAATGCAAAAGAAGGATTAAAGTTATAATCTGTATTATAATGCAAAAGATGGATCTGTTAGATCACTTATTAAAATTTTAAATTGATAAAAGATAAAGCAGATAACGAGATTCATGGGAAGCAATTTAGGCACCCAGGTATTTTTATATAGGATTTTTAGTTCAAACGAATACACTAGTATATTCTGTTAATCATCATTCATAAAGAATATGTAATTTATCCAAAGTGCATGAAATTAAATATATATAAAAAAAAATTGAAGTTATAACAACATGCTTTCTCGCTCTTGTGCTAAAATTAGCCCAAGGTCCTCATGTACTTGTCATAAGAAAATTTTTACCTCATGTAATGAAATATACTTCCTTTGTTCCAAAATGAGATTCCACATTTGAAACTCATAGTTTATAATGAGGGTTTGAATTTAATGTAATCAATGGCCAAGATCAACATATGCTTAATTAGAATAAGATTTGGAACATTGATTTTGAAAGTAGACTCTTTCGGGACATCTTAGAAAGGAAAGTTAGATTTCCACTTTAGGAAGGAGAGAATATCAGATTTCTATGTTATGGATTAAATGTTTCGACATATTCTTTCTATTGATGATCCATATAGAAAAAGAAAAGAAAAAAGATATATCTGACAAATACATTTCTACACATGCACATGAATACGTTCACCAGTGCATGCAGACCCTCTCCACATATTGTCACACAAAAGAACTGCTACCCCACCTGACAGAACCCATAAGTACAAGGTACTTATGAGCCCTTTTAGCCAAGGTACACAAAAAAAAAAGTTAGGTCCAAAGTTACTGGGAATGTAGATTGTTTCAGTTCGTGGAACAGATACAAGAACCTGATACACTACACATAGGCTAAAACGTGGCATGGTACACATAGTATAAACCAAGGTATGCTAAGGGGAGGTTTATATGGATATTTATATTTAGGAATTCCTTTAGAGTCTCGATGCAATGAAGCAAAATTACAAAGAAGAATTTAGTTACATCTAAAAGTTGAAAGCTTGAGGAAGTATTTTTCTTTGACGAAAGAAAAAGGGACATGCAAAATGTTTATCATATTACAGTAATTTTCCAACCAAATCATCACCTGTGGAAGAGAATAAAATTAAACTATAATAACTTTGAAATAGATCCCACTTCTACAACAACCCCAGCTACGATCATAATAATGCAATTATTTAAATGATATGATATAATCAATATGGCATACATATTACTAATATATGCATACATATATTCACATATTTAGATGTGATAGCAAAGAACTACAAACATGAGAAAATGTAGAGAATTATAAGTATGGACTTGAGTGTAAAGAGAAAAAAATAGATAAAGATGAATGCACTAATGGTTGACAGGGATTAGTTCATCCAGTTATGTAATTGATGGTGTTCAATAACTACTATGGTACACCTTGATCACCACTAATTTCAAATAGAATTATCTCATTTTGGGGCACATTATCTACTCCTATTTCTATAGTCTCATTAATCCCTGCTTTAAGGTAGCTTTGCATTGCACTTACAGATAGGAGAGCCGCGATAGCAAGGAAATCCCCGCTGAAGACAGTTTAATCCTAAAGGCAGAAAACTGAAAGCAAATGAAGAATGCACGTCAGTTAATTAGGAAAGGAGTTACGCTTGATGAATACAGACTAACAACAAAACAACTATGTGAAAATTTGCTTATCAGGCTAAATGCAAAGCATTGAAGCAATAATTCCAGACCAAGTTTCATGTGTTCACAGAATATATGACAACTGAGTGTTACTAATCTTGTTTAGCATACTGTTTTATATTTTTATCGACATACTTGTTATATTTCATAGCATACTGTTTATCTGAAGACTACAAGTAAAATAGGGTTTGGACAAATCGAACTTCAAGAAAAGAAATTTCATTCGTCTAACACTATCTAGAATGTATTTGTAAAATGTAAATCAATCTTCTAAGATAATACTCTCTCCTTCCAGAAATGAAAATCACGTTTGACTGTTGTGTTTGTCTACGCACTTTAAGGTCTGCTTAGGACACACTCAACCTTCTCCTAATAACGAACTTTGTTTCAAAATTTAATATTGATATAAAGTCACTGGAAAAAAAAATGGTTTACAATTTTACAAGTGTCCTAGGAAAATCTTAATATGCAAGTTCTGTATATTCTTACAACATATAATACTCAGATATGTTATACCATGGTCTGAACCGATATAGTTCTTAGAGTGTGGGCTTAGCAATCCATTCTTAGTCTGTCAGACTGACAGGATCTCCTAAAAAGACATACAAAAAATAGATACAAACAAATGCATTCATCATTTATCTAAGTTTCTATCTTGGTAAATAAAATATTACTCCATTAAAAAAGTGAAAAGAATACAACTAAGAGCACAAAAACAGATGAGATATAACTCCAAAACACAGCCAATTCCAAACACACGCGCGCGCGCACGCGCACACACAAAAGAAAAAAAAGAAAAAAAATACATCCTTTCCTGGGCAGAATATAGGACAAAATGTATCTAGAACTTCCTACTGAAAAGGCAACATCTACAAGTTTCCAATGTCCAAATCTGCATTCTTAAGGAGCTTTTACCACATCAGCTTGTCTCTAACTTCAAAGGAAATCTCCTTCACCAAATTCTGGACAGATCTTCCCTTCTTCATGTAC
Source organism: Aralia elata (assembly GCA_034770075.1). Lineage (NCBI taxonomy): Eukaryota > Viridiplantae > Streptophyta > Magnoliopsida > Apiales > Araliaceae > Aralia > Aralia elata. The sequence continues at coordinate 8,637,348 of CM068385.1, read as the reverse complement.
CATTTTAGCTGTCCCACTTTTTCCCGGAGGCGTGTCCAAAATATTTTAAGACGAGCCACAACACTAATGTATTAATGCATTAATACATTATAATCCTCATATAACTGAATATAATATATGTATATATATATATATATATGTGTGTGTGTGTATCTCAAGATTTTTCAAAGAAAATATTAAGAACCTAATATAAAAATGTGTTGTATTCTTAAAATCCATGTTGCGTCTATCAAGAATATAGAGACAACTAAAATGGGACGGAGCTGTAGAAGTGTTGTTATCACATCATTATATTCTCATTTTTAGGTATCTCATATTCATCCCTATCCTTATCCAAGTAAACAGGAGTCCGGACAGGCAGAGGTATTTTCGGGGATTGGGCCAAGGAGAACAAAGCCTCCTGATTATTGCCATTATTAATATCGGGCAATGCAAATCATGCTGCCATCTGTTTATTTTCTTCTTAAGTAAAGAACTGGAAGTATGAAAAATCAGCCACAACTATTTGCATCTACAAATGCTTTTATTTTCATTTGAATCACTATTTTAGCCATCATGGTCATCCTATCCCTGAATTATGCACAACATTTTCTTTAATAATAAAAAAATTAAAATGGCAGTAACAGGAACAATAGTGATAGTAATAACAACAACAAGACAACAATAACACCCAATTAATTTGGAAGAAAAAACTTGTGGCTTTGAGAGGGTCACCTGCTGTTTGAACTTTCAACAGAGAAGTTGTTGGCAACTAAATTACTGCATATTATAAGCCATCAAGATCTCCATGTTAGTTTCACAATTATTCAATATATGCAGAACAAATATATATCGACAAAATGCAGCTATATCCATTGCAACCAAACAAGAATCTTAAGATCAGGTTAGACTCTTACAAGATGCCTATAAAGCAGCAAATGCAAAAGTAAACGAGGAAATTTTGGAAAAAAAAAACAAGCAAACAAAAAAAAAACTGAAAAAGTGTACATACAGTTGCAAGTTCGGTTGGTTAATCCACGAAGGAAATGTTCCAGATAGTTCATTATATGAAAAATCTCTGCAGGAAACATAATGAAGGTGCTTAAGTATATTTCCATTTACTCGCAATAAATGAAATAGTACTAATTTTATGCACTACAAACTTTAGTTAAATCGATGTGATTTCACAGAATTAATTAATGATACTATAGATACTTCTACTCAATCTCTACATTTGTATATTATGCCTACATTTGTATAGAACTATAGATACTTCTACTCAATCTCAATCTCTACTAGTCTTCAGTGCAATAAACAACTTTACTCATCCAAGTTCTTAATTGTGTTGCTTTGGTATTTTAGGGAACTATCTATTGATATTCTGTAGCCTTCTAACCAAGAACTAATGAATCTTTAACAATACAACGACATTTATATATTTATCTTACAACACAGGATTGACCAGAAGGGGCCCTGCATCTTTGCAAAAGAATAATCAAACTGAGCAACATAAGTAGGAATCAGGAATAGGGAGTGCCTCATAAAAGTAAAACAAATGATGATTGGATAATCGCACTATTTGAGGAGTTCATGCAACCTTTACACTTGAGAGTACTATCATCTTGGTTAAACATACGAAGTACATTTTCACATTTGCTCTTCTATGTTATATGAGCATGAAATAGGCTCAAGTCATATGAAAATATTTATTTTCTAATGACGCTTCCAAACATGCTACACATAAATAGATCAAACGGAATTGCCAAGATTCTTATAAGGGTGTAGATCACCTACCAAGGAAAAGAAACAAGAGAGACGAAGAATCATTTGAAGCACATGACGTATTGGACTAACAATTAGTCACAACTTCACATGAAGTCCCTCTTTAAGCATACACTTATATCATGTAACCTTAAAATAATTTCTAGAGTCTACTATCGACGCACACATACACACACAGAGAGAGAGACAGAGAGAGACACACACAGACACACATATATATGTATATACTGAGCTTTCATCATCAAATAACAAATACTAGCATGTTTGCACGTGAAGCATTTAACCATGATTAGATAAAGCATGAAGATAAGTGTATGGCATGTGATTCACCCTTGGAGTTGCATAAAGAATTCTTTGAAATTAGACATGCATCAAATTTGTAAAGCCTTATATAAAGAAACAAGAAAAGGATAAGCTACTGAAATGGTGAAAATAATTACTCAACACACATTCATACTTTTAAGTAGAACCACACAAGAGTCGGTGAAGATGTACTCACATATTGCGGAGAGTTTGACTCTTTCGTTTAGGCAGCGAACCAGTTAACTTGTTGTTTCCAAGAAACCTGAGAATAAAAAATTATCGTATACATCAATGCAATATCAATTATATCTTGGGAAGAATCATCTAAATGGACAAATTGATTGAACTGAACCATTGCATGGAAATAGCATTATTTGATTTGTCAAATATATTTTCTAAGTTCAAGCAATTTGTTACTTTGAAAGAACTAGCTGGAGATATTTATTACAGATATGAAAGTGAACTCAGATTGAACAACGAGTCTGGAATCTGTCCGGAAAAGTTGTTGAAGCTCAAATCTCTGAAAAGGAATAAAACCAAGGATGAAGGATCAGTCAAGCAATTTGTATTGGCTGACAAAATCAAAATAAATAAGTCAATAACAATAAGAGCTGGTTTAAGGGTGACCCTGTGTAATAATTTGCTTTCCCATTAATTGCCGATAGCGAACTAAGTTGAAAATACAGGAACCAACCCAAGCTCAATATGAAACTCAGGGGGCTCAACATGATTTTGATGAATGCCTAACAACAGGAATTACTACTTACAGTTGAGATAAACTTTGATGTTCTCCAAAGTCGGAAGGAATAGAACCAGAAATATTGTTGTTTCTCAAAATTCTGCAGCAGAAATAACCAATTTGTCATAGTAGACGTTTTGAAGAGCAACAGGATGCTTAGAGGGAAAAATGTCAATTTATTACAACGAAAAGCGTATACATCTTGGAGCTATAACCAAATTGCCTTACAAGACGCTCAAAGATTTCATATGCTTAATGAATTCCAATGAAGAGCTCCCATTAGATAAATCACTTAGTCTCCTACACAATACATTTTAAAGAGATATAACCATCAACCACATCAGGGAACCCAGAATCTATGCACAAATTTTAAATATAAAATTAACAAATCATGGAAGAGCTAACACTCACAAATCTTTCATTGAGGTCAACTTGGAAAAAGTAGTTGGTATGGGACCTTCAAAAGAGTTCCCTTGAAACCTCCTAAACCAAGATACATCTTAAGATTGAGTGAATATCCAAGATATTAAATATAAATATTTATATCTGGTTTACTTACATTGAATCATAGATTACATTTACACTAGATAAATTCTACCGTGTCTGAATAAAAATGAGAAGAAAACGGCCTACAGTATTGTCTTACAGTTCTTTAAGCCTAAACCAGTCTCCTATGAAGCTGGGTATCCTCCCTGAGAGTTCGTTGTCGGAAGCCCACCTGAGATCAAAGGAGGATGAAAATCATTGGAAATATTATTTATCTTCTGTTCAGATTATATTAAGAATTATGTCTGAAAGACCTTACACAATAGTGAGGCTTCGTAACTTAGCAAATGTTGATGGTATCTCACCACTCACTCCAGAACTATCAATGTAACTGACAAGGTGAATAATGTTAATAAAAACATTGCTAAAATACATCATTGTTGATACTAGTCAAAATTCTAAATATTATCATAGTGAACAGTTGAGGGAGACCACGAGACATGGCAGCCCACAAGATGTGTTGGCAAGATAAATAAGAGCGAATATCCCTTAAGATCAGTGGCAAGCAAGCATAAAAGAACATTTTACTTCGACAATGACAGATTCCCCTTGAGTTCAGCAGAAGTTATCTCCTATTTTGCTGTAGATGCCCATTTGTCATAGCGTTCTCAAGGATAGCTAGCCGGTAAGAATAGATGTATAATGTATTAAGTATAGAATATTTTAGATGCATAACCTAACTTGGTTGATATTATGCTTGACTATTAAATTATGGGAAATATTGAAATTGATAAAAGAAGTTCTTATAGTAAAAGAAACTAGGTTGGATTATCTTAATGCTTGCTAAATAAATCAACCAGGTCCAGAACTACCAATAGCTCATCCCCTCAAACATGTAGAAGATAACTACAAGTCTACAAAGTAGAAAGCTAGCAACTTACCATCCAAAAAAAAACACATCAAAATTTGCTCAATTATGATGTAGATGATTTAAGTAAACCAGAGAAGTCCACTCTTGTTCACAGTTATCTTTTTGCTAAGTCAATGCCAATCTGAATATTTTTCCCTTTCCATCATTTTTAGGAGCACACAGTCTGAACAACAAATCTTTGAGGTGTCAACCATACAGTGAATGGAAATGTACTACTGTGAGGTTTAGTCCAAACTAATACTCCCTCCATCCAGAAATGACAGCCTGTTTTCATATTTTGTAGTATTAAGATTCTCGAGGACACACTTTAAATATTAAAAAAAAAAATCTCAATAACAAACTTTGAGCAATAGACAAACCTTAATATGCATTGTTATAATATTCTAGATATTATTCTTAGAAGATTTGATATGTTTCATATTAGGAATAAACTATATTAGGCATGTCTTGGTTACTAAGTTTTGCGGTTCCCACATTAGGTTATGCCTCTGTAAAGGCAATTATCTTTTGTAAATAATAACATCTCACTCAATATGTAATTCTCTCTCAATAAAATAAATTGCCTTTATATAGGCATAACCTAAGATGGGTACCACACAACTTAGTAACCAAGACATGCTTAATATAAATTATGCCTAATATTAAACATACCAAATCTTCTAATAATTATTTGGCGACCAAGGGAACAAATGGCAAGTAACACTTCATAATTAAAGTTGAAGTTAAAATATCTTACAAATTGAAGATATTATGACCCCACCAATAAATAATATTCCCACCCTTCCACAAGAGTTCCATTTATAAAATTTGTTATATATGTTTGTTCATGTATACCCCTAAAACTTGTAAGTTATTAATTTAGTAGTATGCTATGATAATGAAATTATGACGGCATATTGTCTCAATTTAAACTACTATCACTAAAAAGTTGACTCTTTTGTGGGTCGGAATTGGCAAATGGGACTCTTTATTTGAAACAGAGGAAGTATAGAGTGAGTTGGGCAAATCCAACTCTCCTAACCTGCTATTCTATTCAATTCAGAGTGCATTAGAACCATTGTTCATGATATAGAAATAAGCACTCACATTTCCTCCAACTTTTCTAAATTACCAAGCTCAGACGGCAGAGGACCCGAGAAGTTGTTTGTGCCAAAAGCCCTGCAATTAATAACACAATTAAGAACACATTGCAGCCAGAAATTATTAGAAATTCAATTCAAGCATCCAATTTCCGGTCATAACCAAAATTAATTGATTGTTACGGAGAAGAAAAATTATACAATGATATCAAGTCGGTAAGCTTCCCTAATTCCTTTGGAACTTTTCCTGAAAATGCATTGATGCCCAAACTCCTAAAGCACACATCAAATAAAATTGTGTGGAGTTTTATTAAGGTAGTCTAAACATATTAGAATGATCTGAGTTAATAATCAACAAAAATTATTAAGGGTTGGGCTTACTTACAGGTATTGCATGCGAGTCAAGTCGCCAATGGATGCAGAAACTGGACCTGTCAAGTAATTTTGTTCCAGAATCCTGCAAAATTATAGTATAAAAATGGCTTATCAGTAAAATGCAAAACATTTCGGTATCGGATTAATACCATGTACTGTCTTGGATTTATATATATATATATATATATATATAGACACACACACTACTAGTTCTTTAATGTTATGTTCCATTAAATTTTTAGAGTGCTGATTGCACAGATATAGAAATATTTCAAATGTGGAGAGACAACTTGTAAAGAATTCATCATTTAAGTTTGGGAAGCAAAGCAATTTGAATGAGACTATCAATTCTAAGGCCATAAAATAAGCAAATATTTCAGATTTGATTTACATTAAAAGTTCGATTCAAGCTCGACTTAAAATATAAATAATTTAAATATGAGTAAATTTTAAAGTTCGATAAATTATTCGGATCATATTACTCGGGCTCGATTTGAGATCGTACTCGACTCGATAGTTAAATGAGTTTCAATCAAATCTTATTTTATAATCGATAAATTTTATAAACTAAATTTGAACAACTCAATACTCGGCTCGATTTAATTTATTTACAGCATTAAATGAGTATGTAGATCTTGATAGACATATCACATATCCTTCGGTATCCACAGGTATTCTAAGTGGTGCCATATTATAGTTACTAGTTTATATGGTGTTCGTTATGTATATGTGCCCAATTAAGAAAAAAATAAAATATCTGAAAAATATGGATAAAAAGATGAGTAAATTTGCACATACATACAACTTATATACAACATCTCTAATATATTTATTTTTGGCAAAAAAAAGTGCATGGGTTTTTGTGTTAGTAAAAAAACAAAAACATATGCACTCTTTTTTGCTAAAAATGAATATATTAGGAATGTTATATGTAAGTTGTATGTATGTGTAGATTTATTCTAAAAAGATATAGCAGATAAAATAGGGTTAAAAAGTGAGATCCGGCTTTTATCTGAAGTTCTTAAGAAAATTTAAATTTTAGAGTTTCTTAAATCTGAACCGTCTATTTATATTTAAAGGTTATAATGAAATCACATAAACTATAATTAATTTTATTTGTCACCAAATGTCAAATCAGCTTCCACGTCACCCTAATTTTTCTCTTTGCTATTTCTCCCTCTCTTCAAACTTTTCAACCTCACGGCTGAATCACCATCGACGGTCACTTCACCCACCATCACGAAAAATCACTAGCCCAAGAAACCAAAATGAGAAATTAATTGAAATTTAGGTTACTAAACAATAAATAAAAATTAATAATTACAAAATTATGTGCACAAATACTGAAGATCTTTCAAAAAGAAAGGAATATGCAAGAAAGAGAGTAATGATGAGATTAGTTTTAATCTATACCGTTCGAGTGTTGAATTGTGCTTCTTCCGAAAACAATTGAAATAATAAATTTTATTTTTTTGTTTGTAATTGTAGTTGTTAATTTTGTGAATTGCATAATTGGTCATGTAAATAACAAGGTTTCAATTTATGAAGAGCAGGTAGTCTTTGGCGGTGGAACGTTTTCTGAATCCTCTCAAATCGACAGTTATGGTCGTTTAAAGATGGACCCTCAAAACAACAAAAATTACCTTTCAATCTACCTGAACATAGGAGTAGAGATGAGTATTCGGTTATAACCGAACCGAATTGTTTATTCGGTTATAATCGAATACCGAATTTCATACAATTTTATTATTCAAACAAGTATCCGAAATATGTACTAACCGAATAACCGAAATCTGAATAACCGAATTATATTATTCGATTTTTCAGTTAATAACCGAAATATGAACTTAATTTTACGAAACAAAATTTTTTACAAATTTCACATTAAAGTTTCCAAACAATATTTAGCTACAATCCACAATCATAATAGTTCATAAACTAGTTTAATAATTTTAAATTAACAATATATAAGTATATAATCTATATGACAAAATCTATCAAATTCTAATAAAAAATAGTATTTTGCTTTTTTAAGTTTCTAATTCGATTAATCGGTTATCCGAATAGTCTAATTTTCATATTCTGCACCGAAAATCAAAATATAAAACGGTTATAACCGAATATACCTAAATAACCGAATAATTGAAATAATTCGGTTAAAAATAATTGGTTCGGTTATTCAATTTTATCCATTTTTTGTTCAACCCTACACAGGAGGCCAGTCGCTTGAGCCCAGTCAGATCCATCTAGTTATCTTATGCTTAAGCGGGCAAATGAAGAATAATTACGCTTCTGCCCCTGAGGCAGACGAGGCTTACTTCATCTATAAATACCTCTCATTTTAGTTTCTTTTTAAACACAATTTTATAGAGATATGCTCGCAAACTCTTGCCAAATTATAATTAAATTGAAGTATAAACCAATCATCTTGTAGTTGTAATAGGTCCAAAAACAAGTGTTAGATGGTTAACATTTCCCACACACTTGTTTTAGGGTTCGAACTTGCAAGTAATGAAATGAATTGTTTGTAATAGTGTAGAATGGGTCTAAAGTATGGTCAGGATGACTTTCATGGCCAACAAACCTACTAAAGGCCCAGAATCTATTAGTTGTTGCTTTTTTATTATTCAAATGGTTTTCCAAATACAAATAATTTTCAAAGGACAAAAAATGACTTTTCAGGTGTTAAATATTCTTTTAAATATCTTGTACACAAAATACGTATTTCTTATCGTTTCTTTTGCGGCTATCACATATTTTTTTGCATATCTTGTACATAAAATATATATTTTTCAAAGTGTCTTTTGCGCGTATCACGTATCTTTTATACATAAAACACATCTTTAAATATATTTTTCAAACGTATCTTTTATACATAAAATACATATCTTTCATGTATCTTTTTAAATTTAACTCGTAGCTTTTCAATGTATGTTTTATACGCAAAACACTTATTTTTTTCACGTGTATTCTGTATATAAAATATGTATCTTTCAATGTATCGTTTTAAACGTAAAACATGTAAAATAAAAAATATAAAACTATTTTCACACTTATTATGTAAAGTCAAACTAACACATTAAGTAAACATCTATCCTCCGGCTATAAAAATTGAGATCGATATATTAAAAGTGACATCAAAGTCCCTCTGTGAAATTACCTTTTTCAGCATATACATTTAACAATGTATCAACTGACAACTCTATAACTTTTGGCTCTTCACATAATAAAATTGAACTTTTTTAACCTGTCGTAATAAAAACTCATTTTTCACAAAACCAAAACTTTTTTAAAAAATTTGTAAAAAAACTTGGGCGCAATAATTAAAATAACAAAAATATCCTCATAATGGTTGTCAAATTTAATCTTATAAAAGTAAAATAGTAATATACGTTTTTAAGTTAACAAACAATGTTAAAATGGGTGGGTGACTACACCGTGGTCAGTTTTAACACTCGAGAGAATGTCTTAAAACACATTTTTTTGTATTTTTAAATATAAGGTCCTCAAAACCTAGTTCAAACAAATAAAAATATTTAAATTGAAGAAGGAATAAGATTTTTAAATCTCATTTACATTGTTATATAATATTTATATATACTTATATCTATCTTTTTCTCCATTTGATTTTTTATAAGTGTGCTTACAGTTTTTAGTATTTAAATTTGGGAAATAACTAACCACGTCTTTTTCTTCTTCTTCTTTACTTTTTAATGCAAACACGTCTCCTTTTTTTTTTTTTCTTTTTTCTTTTTTTTTTTGAATACAAACACGTCTTTAAATACAAGTAAGTCGTAACAATCATATTGAATATTTAATCCTTGATCCGGACATGACAATAATAACTGAGTAATATTCCCTCTAAATTACTTTTTCAATTTAAATTTATAGAAATTTATTTAATTATTATCAATACCTTTATAAATATTATAAGCAGAATAATTTAATTTAATTTATTTTTTAAATAAATAATATTTAATCTTATAATTTAAAAGGGGGTGTAATAGACAAAAGTTGGTTAAGGAATGTTGAACCATGCATACTTACAAAAGGGTGAGGAAAGTCAAATTCCACAGCTCATCTGGGATGCGGCCCTTAACGTCCAATCCACTAACCCTCCTGTATGTGAAAAATAATATTTAAAAAAATTAAAAAAAAAAGGAATTATATTAGAGGTTTCAAATTTTTAGTCTCAAACAGGTCTCAAATGACATGATATTAAATATTTTAATGATAATTTATGATCTAACTAATCATATGAGATCTGTCCAACCGATATTATGGTGACACATCATTTGAAATACTTTTTGAAACAAAAAAAATTGAGACCCCTAGTATCACTCTAAAAAAAATATTGCAATCCATCGGTTAGATGCACAATTAAAAATATGAATAATACTATGAGCACAAATTATATACAAAAAATTGTGCACCAAGATAGGACCCATATATTACATACTAATGAAAATGTGTAAACCATTCATTGATAGGTCCTTCTTTTTTCTTTCTTTTTTTATATATTGTTTATGCATAACTTTTTATGTATAGTTTGTGTTTATAGTATCACTCAAAAAATAGTTCAAAACTAATTCAATCATTCGCATAAAGGTATCTTCTTTTATTGCGTAAAGTAACATATTCAAATATATTTCTCAGTAAAAAAAATCAAAATGCAGTTAGCGCTTTAAAAGATTAGAAAATAAGTTTTTCCTTAATTTTCTTTAGTTTCCTTTTTGACACCTTTCCCATACTCCCCCTTCCTAAATTCTTAGAATTGAAATATATCACTAAATTTACTATCCGTATTACGTAATAGTGTAAGTTATCAAAAAAAGAAAAAAAAAATCGTTTAGGGGGAATTTATACTTTATAAAAGATTTGTGTTAAAAATACTAGCGGAATCATAATTTTGTCTCGAACGGTAGCATAAAACTATTTAATTAGAATGTTTAAAAAAAATAAATTTACAAATGACAAAATATTAAGTTGTTCATAAATGATTATATACCTTTCAATTTAGTACAAAAAGCATCATAGAAAGAGAAATTAAGTAAGAGTAAAAGGACAATGACTAATATATATATATATATTAAGTTGTTCATAAATGATTATATACCTTTCAATTTAGTACAAAAAGCATCATAGAAAGAGAAATTAAGTAAGAGTAAAAGGACAATGACTAATATATATATATATATATATATATATATATATATGCCATAATTCTTCATACAAGTCCATAGGGGAGAACAACAAATCGTATTTAAAACCGTAACAACATTAATAGTTCTCCATAGGAATTCATTCCCATAATACTTCTCAAGGTATTTCAGGAATTGAAAAAAAAAGTAACATGAATATTTTAAAAACCCAAAACAGGAGAAGAAGAAATAAGTTTGAGATGGAAATAGAATTATGAGATCTTAAAGACGCATATGAAGTGAGAGTAGCGAAGAGAGAAAAGGAAGTTTCATTGAGAGTTTGAGATTTTAAAGTAGTGGAGTGAAAAAGGGAAGTTTCATAAAGAGGTTGAGAATAGTGAATAGAAAAGTTATCCATATTACTTGGGATTTGTTTAAAGAGTTAAGAAAAGAAGTCGAGCAAAAATAGGGAAATACTATTTGGATAAGAAATAAAGAGGCACAACGTGAGAGGTTAAAATGTTAAAGATATGGTGCGACACAATTATACTAAAAAGCAGTTACTAAACCATGAGAATTTATAATAACACTAGTCCTTACTTGGCACACATTATGTGTGTGCAAGTAAAAAATTGCAAGTTAATTAATGAGGAGATAATTTAAAAATGAGAAAGTGATGAGCGGGATTCATACCTGCAAAATCGGGTTCTTTATCACTTAAGAAATTGCTTGTTTATATCATCTTCTAGCGCAAATTTATGTTTTATCTGTTATCTTTTGCTTTATTGCTTTTCAGGCGTGAGGTGTGTTCATTTGGTGCTAAAAGGGTAAAAGAACAACAAGATGGCTGAAGGACACGATGTCCGCGCCGCAGCACCATAACCAAGCCTAGGAGTCACGCAGCGAGAGGTCCTTGGCCAAATACACGGAGCTCACGCTGCAGCGACCCCATTCCTTCATGGGCTGGCGCTGCAGCGAGCCTTCCCTTCCAAATACACAGAGTTCACGCTGCAGCGGGGCCAATCCCTCATGGGTTGGCGCTGCAGCGAGCCTTCCTTGGCTAGGACACGGAGCCCACGCCGCAGCGCCAATGCAAGGCGTTAGGCCCTCGCCGCAGCGTGAGGCCCGGTTCCCAGCCACCTGGCTTGCCTATTTTGACCTAGCTTTTGCTACATAAGCAATGCTATGAGGCAACTTGGAGAGTAGGTAGAAAACTTAGAACCAAGAAAGGGAGGCAGCGACACATTTGGAGGAGCTTAAGCTTGAAACACTTCCGCGCAGGAGTTTTCTCTCTTTAAATTCTGTTATCCATTTGTGTAATTTTAATTATGTTGAACAGAATGAATGTATTAATTAGTTCTATAGTTATGAACTAATTACATTTCTAGGATTGCAATGTAACCTAATGATTAGCTTAATATGAATTACTCTCATATTTATGTAATGAATCATGTTTTGAATGGATTGTTGTATTTCATGCTTATTCATCAATTGCTTGAGATAGGAATTGATTTAGTTGTTAACTGATATTGGAAAATTGATGTTATACCTTTTCTTAAGTGCAACAACACTTGTTATGACCATTGTCCTAGGGAATGAGTGCACAAATTGCATGATAGAATAGGAATATGTCTATTTGCCCTGTGTAACCATTGAGATTAATGTTAATGACCCTTAGTCTAGTTATTTTCACCATAGAAATATTGTGATTTATTTAGCTAAGGGATATGCATTTGACCATCGGAAGAGGCTTATGTGTACCTTGTGTTCTCGGTTAACCATTCTTGTGATTTGTTAGTTAAATGGAGAGTTAGGATTATTAGGCGAGGCATTAGGGGAGTTGTAATCCTAGCTTGTCATCTTCGATACAACTCGCCTTTTTATTTATCTGTTTCTGCCAAATTGATTACAACACAACTCTTATTCACTTGTTTAAATAAGACCGTTGAGATACATTTTAATACTTGATCTACTACCTAGTATTTTGTCCTCGTGGGTTAGACACTCAACTTTATCTATACTACTTGTTAGACCGCGTATACTTGCGTGAGTTTATAGGTTGTAAAAACCTCCAACAGAAAGAAAGTAGAAGAGAAAAAATTATAATATTTTAGTGGGGTCATAATTTAGGAATGAGAGAAAAAGTCGGAGATAAAAAAATCATAATATTTTTTATAAACTATAAGTTTTACACAACTTCAAGAAAGATAATTTTTTTCTCCCTCTTCCATTATATGATATATATATATATATATATATATATATAGGAAAACAGTAATTTGAGACATGTCTTAGTAGAACTAGAATAAGGCTACTTAGTATAACCTTAATTAGTATAACGATATAGTTTTATTTTTTAGGGTTAAGTTTTTCATTTTTAAATTTTATATTAAAAAAAAATTAATTATAATTTTTATATAAAATTACGTCGTTTTACTAAAATATTACTAACTAACCTTAAATTACAGTTTTCCATATATATATATATATATATATATATATATTATATATATGAATGATCTATAATATGTATTTGTTATGAATCTTTATAGGGCATGCACCATTAAAAACAAAATGGAGCTGAAAATCGATTAGTAGCGGACGGTAAAAAAAACACTTAGAGTCCGTTACTAATAGCGGACGCTAATTCAAAATAAAGGTTTGACTTTACCAATAAATGTTTAGGATTTATTAACTAGGGTTTAGTGTTTATTAACGAGTGTTTAGAGTTTATAAACTAGGATTTAGGGTTTTTAGTTTCCAATACTAGTCGTTTGTTTTCAATGGTATAGAAAGTGTATATACCCTATAAGATCCATAGTAAATACATGTTATAGATCATTACTCACATATATATATGATCCGTTTCTCCAGCGAACCGCTGGGAGTGAACCAAAGACGAACCGGCTATAGCGACGGTTTTGTCCGTCGCTATAGACGGTTTGTCGATTTTTTATGCTATAGCGACGGACAAAACCGTCGCTATAGTCGAGTCATTTTTGGTTTATTCCCATCGGTTCGTTGAAGAGACTGGCCGCATATATATATATATATATATATATATATATATATATATATATATATATATATATATATATATATATATATATATAAGGTTTAAGAAAAAGTGGAATGTACATACAGTTGGGTAATATGGCAAGTGGTGGAATTATTGTAAGAGCAGTCGCATTTAATGGCTGGGTTGTAATTTTTTATGGAACTTGAGTCCATGGCTGCTCCACTGCATACTTCTCCGCTTATGTTCCATTGATTTGATGCCGAAATCTTCCATTTCTCAAATATCGAATTCAAAATTTTCACTGCAATTTTAGTTAATCACAATTTATGATCAATTGGCTAGAAATATTTCCATATTTTAATGTTACCTTTTACATACGGAATCATGTATTATACTTCTCTGTTACGATTAAAAATATATTTTTTTTTTGAATAATATTATATGCACAAACTATACATACATCAAGAGTAAAATTTATGTCCTGTATACCAATAAAAAATTTCTCACTGTTTTTATACTGTTTATACATAATTTTTTGTATATAATTTATGTCCATAACATTTCTCATAATAAATATAATGACAAACTTACATATATTGCGTCATTTACGGACAAAGCTAATTTTTTTTTTTTTTTTTATCAAAGAGGGCTAGAATATAATATTGTAAAATAATAAATAATTAGTAAGGTCCGGGTTGGTGTCGGCGTGGGCTAGCTCCGTCCCCGGTGTCATTTACTGTTATAACTAAAAGGTGAACTTTTTTCGTAAAACAGAATAATTTGACCTACTTTTTTTGTTAAATGAAGGGAATACAATAAATTGGCATAAAATTCTCAATTAACATACAATTACTTATTTAGTGACCTTCAAGTGTTAAGTTGGATTCTCATTCGTGTGAATTTAATTTTTTTTTATTTTGAAGTGTGTTTTTCTATTTATATAAGACTTGTTTGTGAATTTATTTTTTTTTCTTTTATATGAGATTTGAATAATTCTTGATATTGTAATAATAACGATACTTGATTATGAGATTATATTGTGCTCTCTAAAACGAAGAAAAAATGTATATTGAGTAACTATCATTTCAACATTACTATATTTCTTGTTTATCTTAGAGACATGTTTAGAAAAATAAAGTGATACTTAAAAATTATTGTTTTTAATATATATATATATATATATATATATATATATATAATTCTAGACGGTATGGGGAATTAAGTGTGCATGCACCTTCAGAAGGATCAGTTGTAGCATTTGTTGTTCGGGTTTGAGCTCCAACGATGGCAACCTGCAGATTGATCAACAAGAAGATGAAAAGAAAATAGAGAGCAAACGCATCTGCACATAATTTTGGTGATGATCTCCCCACTGTGATTACTTGTTTCTTCATGTCCAATAAATTAGAGATCTTTAAGCTAAGCTAGAATAGAATCCTCAAATAAATGAGACTAGCATATACATATATACATACATACATATATATAATTATAATTATGTTAGAGATTTCAAGATAAACGAGATAATAAAGCTCAAGTCGTTTGTCAGTCAATCAGTTAGTCTGACTAGTCAATATATACTCTCTCAATTTTATAATAATTATCATTTTAACTCTATGCATATAGATTAAAAAAATTATTTAATATTATTATTTAATAATTAAAATTTATATAAAATTTTATTATTATCCTTTTATATAAAGTTAAAACTACTAATACATGAGATAAAATTTCTTAAACAAATGAGTAAATTTAAAAATAATATAAAAAAAGTAAATTATTTATTTTCTCGAGAACAAAATTTTCTTTCTAAAAAATCTAGTCCGTATTTTTATACGATGATTGGTGAGTAATTCTCTGTAGGCCGCCATCGTTGGTATCACAACTTTTTAGTCATCATACTTCCCCGCTCCCTCCCTTTCTACCGGTTCTAAATGTATGATATGGGTAGATACTCGAGCTGAGAGCTCGACCCGAACTGAAACAAAGTGGGAAGATTCTTAAGACCGCTAGTTTGGTAAACGGATTGATTATTTAATGTGTTCCGTTATTGTAATCGGCCCCCCACTTTTAGCAAAAACTCTAGTCGCCTGTCAATCAGTTAGTCCAACTAGAGTCGCTCTGTTCTATAATAATTGTGACTTTAACTTCATAGACATGACTTAGAAAAATAATTGATATTATCTAAGAAAAAAATATTATTGCCAGAATAAAAATATATTTAACGATACTTTATAAATATTCTAACGACACTTAATGATGATGCTCTAATCCTACAATGAGTCTCCCAGGCTCCACACCAAGTTCCGACCCTGTAAAATACGTTCTCACGACCGGATACGATAATGGTTCCATTGTGGAACGCCTCTGGTGTATAATGTTAGTGACCGGATATAAGATAGAGTATCAATAATCAAGCGTGTGTCCTCAATCCTCCCCTTAACTTCTTTACCTTCTCCTATTTATATTTGTTCTCTCCAGTGGAGAGTTCTTTGGTCCACATTCATCATGAGTCAAGTCTCATCCCACGTGAGATGGGTGGTTTAGACAGTTGCAATCTTATCAACCGCCCTGATCGATGGGGCCCCCTCCAATCCAAGACTACTCTCGGGGATCTTTGAATCCTAATAATGGGCCTCCATCATGTTCCTCCTGGGTGTGCGAGACCAGAATGGCTTTTGGGCCACTAGGCCTCTTCCTATTATTTATACGAGTATTGGGCCTTCGGCCCAATGGATTATAAGGCCTCTATTACCTGATCATCTCACTCCCCCTAACATTGACCCCCACTCCCTCATTCTACTTTAGTGGGATGGAGGAGTATATCACGGTATATGGTCTGAAGAAGTTCAGTCCCAGAGCAAGATCGTGATAGGGGTAAAGAGTGGGGGGCATAGGTGTGAGTGGAGCGGGCCATTCGGTTTTTTGAGATAAAGGACGGTTGAGTGTCGTTAAGTACATGCTTAGTACGGAGAACGGGGGTGTGATGTCATGTAATCAATGTGTCGTTTCTCGAAAATCTCACTGGCGATGGCGTCAAACATGATGCGCCAAGTATAGGTACCGGGTTACAATCGGCATTGTAATCTGAACTGTCAATTTTAAAATTAACGGTGGATGATGGTGGGGGGAATTAGTATAATAGCCCCAATTACATATATTTTTTTTCTTTTATAGAGTGGTCCTAGTTTTACTTCAACCTCTCAGCGTATAGCCTTCTTGCCGAAAAAAGTAGGTGGGTGTAGAAAGTGTGTCTTGCTGCCATTTTTTTCGGTCATCGTGGTGTCAAGTAAGTTCATCGAACTTACTCGCTTGTAGACGCCCCATTTATATCAAATTTTCGTGGTTTGTGAGATTATTGTGTTGGTATGTTTTTGTTTTGTTGTGCTTTTGTTCAGAAGTTCATTTGAATCTGCGTTCTATGTATTGTAACTTTGAGTATGGTGAGAACAATTAGTGTTCTGTTTGGTACTGGGAAGGCGGGTTTACCTGTGGGGCCTGCAAGGGATGACGTAGGGAGCAAGGAGTCATCCTCTGGAACTCCTTCAGGGTCTGCACATGAAGGCAGAGTAGGTGGAAGGGATGTGGGGGTGGCAGGGGAAATTCAGGGCCGAGTGCTAAGGTGGAAGAGGGCTGGGGTGAGGAGAGTGATCCAGCGTTCGAGGCAGAGCTACTTTGTGTTGCCGATACCTTTATGGTTGAAGAACGTGAAAAAATTATCCCAACCTTGGACACGAATGGAGTAACTAGTTTAGTCGCGGTATTTAGGAAGAATCCTTACATCCATGTCACCTAAGTATATAGATATGGCAGTCGGTCCGTAGAATCCCTATGGGCCGCGATTTAACTCCCACCCGAGTACTCCCTAAGAATGCCAACGATGAATGAGATGATGTTTCTCTGCCCTGAAGGGCACTGGGTCGAGTTACTAGTGATGCACTTTAGACATGGTCTTAGGTTTCCTCTTCATTCATTCATTAGGGAACTATTCAGAAACTTCTTTCAGTGTGCCCTCGGGAAAATAGTGCCAAATTCTATCCTTTTGATCAGTATGTTCATAGCGCACTATGCCGAGCGTAAAATTAGGTCGAACCACCACCTGTTATTTTATATGTTTAAATTTTGAAAATCTCTGACTAAAGGGTTTTACCAACTACAGCGTCAAGATGATCAACCTGAGCTAGTAATTACCCCCACTAGTAACAAAGGGTGGCATGAGGAGTGAATATATATTCGCGGGGGAGAAGTAACCTCCCTTCCCCCTTTCGTGGACCCGAATGGGGAAGATGTCCCTTCTAATATTAAACGCAAAATGTCAGCTCAAATAGTGGAGAGATATATTCAGGACTTTGGTTCCTTTAGGATAGGACAACCTTGGTCTTCGAAGGACTTCCAAAGTCAGAGATTTCTTTTTGAGCATCAGAGTAAGTTAGTCTATTGTATATAAACGAATTGTATGAAGAAAATTAAATTTATTATTTTATTAATTCAAAGTTGAGACTAATGTGTTCTATTGTTGTTAGACAATTCTTCGGGACGACCCTGTGATGGCCAAGAGAAACATCAAAATAAACCCAAAGGCACTGGCCACTACCCTAAACCCAACCCCCAAATTAATAGGAGGTCCTGTCCGAGATGTCCGTATTCCCGAGCAACTGGATATATCTGTGGCAGCGGGGGGCAACAACTGCTGCCTAAACATCTAAAAAAAGAAAAATCCAAGAAAAAAAGTAGTGAAGATGCCCCCCCCCCCAAAAAAAAGTCAAAGAAGGTCGAAGAAGTTGCGCCCGTTGTGGAGGCTGTGGAACCACTAAGGACTGGGGAAGCAATCTAGGAAGCCCAAGTTGGATCGAAATCTACAGGGTAGTCAGGTTCCGAGGCAGTGGAAGTTCCAACAACGAGCGGAGTGGGAGCTTCTAGGAAATCTAGACTAGAAACCCAGGCCTGAGCAGAGGCTCAGTATTAGAGGGAGACAGGGTTAGCCTAGTTTTTATTGCAACCCGAACACCTCTGCTTGTAGGGCCTCTAGGAGAGTGTTATATTAAGTTCTGATCATTGAATGGGTGGTTCCAATCTGGTTAGGGTGGCAAAAATACTCCCCCTCTAGAGTGTTTTAAATCATTTCATCTCCCTCAAGACAACGATCACTTCAACGGCTGAACGATGGGGTCGTTAACCAATGAGATGCTTGCGTATGCTGGACATGTAAGAATATATTAAGCATTATGTTGAAATAAATGAAATGGTCATGTATTATGGTGTGGTACTAATGTTGTTCAAGTCTCTTTGCAGCTATGCAATATGCTTATTCGTGTGGTGCCGTCAGCTCAAAAACTGTCAATCGACTGTAACGAAGAAAAAAAGAAACGATTGGCAATTACCAACCAAGCCGAAGCACTGGATGCTCGAGTAAAAGAGCTTGAGAGGGCACTTGTTGTTGTTGAGGAAATGGACAAAAGGCGAGAAGTGGTTATGTCCAAATTACAAGATGAGCACAATGTTCTGAAGGAGTCGTTCGCCCTCCTGAGCAAAGAAAAGAATGAACGTGAAATTGTAGAGAAAACAACAATGGATCGGGCCCTGATGGCTGAAACGCAGTTGACTTCTCTTTGGACAGAGCTGGATAACTTAAAAGTGAACCCGAACGAAGAATTGCATGATAGGATTATAGAAGAATACATTTAATCAGACGAGTTCCAGCACTCTATCGTTGAAATCGATGCCCTTAGTGTGATGTTGGGTTTAAAAGTTGTTTGAGGTTCGAGCAAGAAAAGGGAACAGTGATTCCTAAAGGAAGCAGCGTAAGTGACTTTTAGGACGCTCATCCTTTAGGTTATCCCAAATTTCAACTGGTGGATGGAGAAGAAAAGGACGTTGCGGATATCTCATTCTGGGAGAGCCCGAGGTAAAAAACAAATGACCATACAAGCGGTGAGGGAGCGGATGATGCGGTCAGGGCTCGACTAAGAGAGATAATTACGCTAGTTTAAGTATTTGTATTCATGTTATTTGTTTTGAATATTTTTAGTGATTATAAGCACAGACCCATCGTGTATGGACTTTGAAATTTACGAATTGGGTTTGTTCATATTTTTTGTTGTGTATATGGCGTTAATTCATTTTGTTACCCATTATTATCATTATTATGCGATGTGTGCATGCAGTTAGGTTTAAAGTTAAATCCTTTTAAAGTATAGTGCATAAATAGGGAAAGATGTAATTTTTGTAAAGTTTGAAATTATTCAGGTATAATTTGTAAATAAGGGTATTTGCCCGAATCTGAAGCATTTCAGGCGTAATTTGTAGGGTAGGCATTTACCCATATTTGAACACTTTCGAGTATGATATATAGATGAGGGGATTCGCCCATATTTGAACCCTTTCAGGTACGATTTGTAGATGAGGGCATTCGCCCATATTGGAACCCTTTCTGGTATAATTTTTAAATTATGACATTCGCCCATATTTGAACCCTTTCGGGTACTTTTTGTAGGTGAGGGCATTCACCTATATTAGAGTCCTTTCAGGTATAATTTGTAGATAAGGGCATTCGTCCATATTCCTATTTTTGAACCCTTTCGGGTCCAATTTATAGATGAGGGCATTCTCCCATATTGGAGCCCTTTCGGGTATAATTTGTAGATGAGGGCATTCGCCCGTATTTGAACCCTTTCGGGTACTTTTCTTACTTCATATAAGGGAAAATATAAAAGAGATTATGAAGCTACTCAAAAGTACACTGTCATAGTGATGATTACAAGTTACAAAAGATTATAGTATAGTGATACAAAAGAATGATACTTTAAACTTAGATAAATAAAGTGACTAGTGATGGTATCACTGATATTATTTTCCTAGCTTGCTGATGTGCCAAGTATTGTTGATTTGAGTTCCACCCAACTGAGCCAACTGATACGTTATAGGCCTGACTACCTTGTGGACTCGATAAGGTCCTTCCCAAAGGGGCATGAATTTTTCTGTGTTAAGGATCTGAGGCTTTTGCCTCCCTGAGTTCTCCCTATTTGAATGTTCAGGGTTTGACGCGTTAATCATAGTATTGAGCTATCCTGACTTGGTGGCCTGCTATTCGGGCTAATGCCAATTCCCTGATCTTATCTAGCAAATCCAAATTAAGTCGAATACCCTCAGAATTAACCTGTTTGCTAAAATGGTCAATTCTTAAAGGAGAGCCGACCTCGACAAGTATCACTTCTTCGGTCCCAATGCTAATTTGAACGGTATTTCTCTAGTGGTGGACTTTAGAGTAGTTCGGTAAGCCCATAATACACCAGCAAGCTCCTCGACCCACTTTCCCTTAGCCTCGTAGAGCCTTTTTTCAGTACTCCGGAGTAAAATACGATTGGTAACCTCTACTTGGCCGTTTGCATATGGATGCCCGACCGAGGACTTCTTGTGTATGATGTTCAATTCTTTCAAATATACTTCAAATTCTTTGCCAATAAACTAAAGACCATTATTTGATATCAAAATGTGAGGTATGTCGAAGCGCACAACCACAAAATCAGTAAAGAATTTCTTACAATCTTTTTCAGTGATACATTGGAGAGCCTTGGCTTCGACCCATTTGGTCATATAGTCAACTACAACGACGCAAAACCACAGGCTGCCCGGGGCCTTCGGGAGGGGTCATATCAGGTCAATTCCCCCATACTATAAAGGGTATCGGGGATAAAATTGAGGACAGGGGCTAAGCCGAGTGCCTAGGTACATAAGCGTAAATTTGACATTGATGGAATTTTTGAACATATAACTTTGCATCTTCATGAATCGTCGGCCAAAAATATCCTTGCCTCAAAATTTTATGTGCTAAAGCCGGCAACTCAAGTGATCTCCACAAATACCGGCATGAACTTCCTCCAAACAATAATCAGCCTCTGACAAGGTGATGCATTTAAGTATAGGGGCCAAGAATACCCTTCGGTATAGTACTCCTTTACTCATGCAAAATTTTGAAGCTTTAAATTGCACCCTTCGTGCATCTTTGGGGTTGTCTGGAAGAATTCCTTATTCGAGAAACAAAATTATGTGTGTCTTCCATTAGGACTGGCCTCTAACTCAAATACCTCATTTCTGCCGATGCTCGGGTGTTCCAAGATCTCCATGTAGATTGATCTATCCAATTCATCTTCTTCTGCTGTGGCCAATTTGGAAAGGGCATCGACGATCTGGTTTTTCTCCCTTATAATGCCCTAAATGGTAAAGTCCTGAAAGGTGTAGAGATGCATTTGGACCTCCTTTAGATATTTGGCCATTTTATGTTCTCTAGCCTCATACTCGCCCAAAACCCACCACTAATTGGGAATCACTGAAAGATTTCAGCTTCTAAAATCCCAATGTTTGGGCCAGGCGCAATCCTGCCAAGAAGGCATCATATTCAGACTTGTTATTGGTAGCCTTGAATTGAAAATTCAAGGTTTGCTTGACTTGGAACCCTTTGGGGCTAGTCAGGATTATGCCCGTTCCACTTTTTATCGCAGTGGATAATCCATCGACATATAAAGTCCATTCAGTTAGACCGGATGACTGGTCAGGGATATCAGTTGAGTCTTTCTCGAACAACTGTTCCTCGAGAAATGTGCATTCCACTATAAAATTAGTAAGAGCTTACCCTTTAACAATTTATCACGCTAGGTATATGATGTGATACTGGTTGAGCTCTACAGCCCATGTGACTAATCTCCTTGAAAGATCCGGCTTAAAGAGAATTTTTTTGAGGGATTAACTAGTCATCACCTTTATCATCCGCCCCTAAAAGTACAGTTGCAACTTCCTCGAAGCCATTACTAAAGCATACGTTAGTTTCTCCATGTTCGGATACCTGGTCTCAGCTCCCCGAAGGACCTGACTGACGTAGTACACTGGTTATTGTACCCTTTCTCCTTCTCGAATGAGAGCAGTCCTCACAACTTTTGGGCTGGCTGCCAAATACACATACAATATTTCTTGGGGCTGAGCTTTTGAGAGTATTGGTGGCTGAGCTAAGAAATCTTTAATATTATTAAAGGTAATTTGGCATTCGGGAGTCCAAACGAAACTGTGAGTATTCTGAGTGCCTTTGGGCGTGTCGAAGAACGGAAGACATTTTTCTGTCACCCTAGAAACAAACCTGCAAAGTGCGGTTAGACTGCCAATCCGTTTCTGTACATCTTTATGTTTCATGGGTGGTTGCATGTCCAGTATGGCTCAAATTTTTTCTAGGTTAGCCTTTATCATTCTTTTAGTTATTAAGAAACCTAAGAATTTTTCGGATGCCAACCCAAAGGTACACTTAGTCGGGTTGAGGCACGTATTATATTAGCGGAGACTTTAGAGACATTCTCTGAGATTCTGAACATGGTCACTAGGGGTTAAGCTCTTTACAATCATGTCGTCCACATAAACTTTCATATTTTGAACGATCTGTTGCTTAAACATTGTTCATCATTTGTTGATAAATAGCTCTACATTAACCAACCCGAACTGTAAGACCCCGACTTTTATGAAATAAAAGTTATTTTTCTTTATGATTATTATTCTAAATAGTAAAGTGTTTATTTGATAAAATGTTATAGTTAAGGGTGGTATATGCAAATTATCAGATAAACAGTATGTCGGGGAATATTTTTTTTATCGGGAAATTTTTTTTTTGTCGGGGAATATTATATTCAGCAAAGTACAATGGCGCTGAAGTAATAACTCATTGTTGGGCCCCATAACGATTAATTATCGGATACAAAAAACGACAGTGTTAATATTTTTATACACATTATCAACGGTACTATCATCTGCAACTGTTGAAATACTCGGTAATAAAAGAACAGTAGAACGCGTCATTCCATATGGTATTCTACAGTAGCACACAGTATTGCACAGTATTTCATATTATTGATTCAATAATTGTTACAGTAACATCTTCATAGTATTTTATATTATTTATCATGACATTATAACTCATATTATTTGATATGATATTATTAGACCAGTCATCATTATTGACAATGTCTAAAAGTTTTGTCAAGAAAATGAATTATTTAATTGTGCGTTGTTTCTACGGAAAGCCCTCTCTTTCGTGGGAATGATCTGGTTGTCAATATTGCGAGTATATAATATTAAGGGTGAATAATTGTTGAAAAATTAAAAATGTGTTGATTACAGATAAATGATGTATGATAGTTATTTTTTCAATTTTTGGGATTTGTCACGAATCGTTTATCGTAAATGTCAAACCGTCGACAGAAATTATTTTTCATTTTTTATTTTATTATTATTATAATAGTAATAAAACAGAAAACTTTATATATAAAATAGAAAACTTTTATAAAGTTATTTGTTTTATTAAATTATTATTATAATATATTATATTATATATAAAGTGATTTGTTTTATTAAAATATTATATTATTATTTTTAAAATCAAACGGACGATTGTTTCATCCGTGATTTTTTTTAAACAGAAGTACGCTGCCATTCTCCTATAAATAGGTTGCTCAGTTGAGCTATGAAATTCACACTAGAAACAAAAAATTCTTCTTCTATAATATTGTGCGTATTTCTTTTGAATATAATGATACTTTGAGTGTTGCAAAGAGTGCAAGATTTTCTCAAGTTTATCTCCTTCATAACAGTCAGATCTAGTCTCCTACTAAGGTAAGAGATGTCATTTTCTTCATAACTCGTAAGTGGTATCATTTCTTTTGTACTCATAAGGGATATCATTTCTGTTATAATCATAAAAGATATCATTTTCTTTCATATTTCTCCATTTATGGAAAAAAATTATTATTTGTTTCCATAACCTTATTATTTAATGGTAAAAATTCATGAAATTAGTAGAATATCCTTAATAGTTTGTGCTTCATCTAATTTTTTTTACCTGAATCTTTCTATTGAAATTTTAATAGTTATTTTTGAAGTATGAATCTTAAATATCATTCTTGAATATGACATCACATTTTGGTCATCATGTTGACAATTTGAACATTCTTGGTCTCTGGATAAATTAAATTATAAACTCTAATATTTATTTTTATTCTTAATCTCATTATTTTGTTTCTATTCATCCTTTTGTCATTGTTATAATCCTTATACTTAAAATGTGGTGAAAAGTTCTGTTTGACTTGTAGTGCAAAGATGAACTAGTGATTGGCATGATTATGACCAGAAACTATGTATTGGTATAATCCTGACCTTTGATGTTACGGACAAAGACTTGTGGTAAAAAGTTCTTTTTGGCCCGTAGTACAAAGATGGACTGATGTTTGACATGATCATAACCGTTGGTGTTATAAATAAATATCTTCGGCCCGTAGTGCAAAGATAAACTATTAATTTGGATGATCATAAACAGGAACTGTTGATTGGTGTTACAGGGATAAAGTATTGATGATGAACTTTTAAATTGTAGAAGATAGTAGACATTATAGTCTACCTGATTCTTCTAATGGATTGCTTGTTCCGCTGCAGTTATTGTTAAAAACTTATATTATCTTTAAATCTATGATTTATCACTGTTGAAGGCTAAAGATAATTTATTCTTCATTATCTTAGTCATCATATTCTTTATTGGGTTATTTATGCTCACCATTTTCTTTTTTGTTCTATTATTCTCCTCAGAAAATGAGAGTGTAGCTGGGACTAGCCAAAAATTGAGTGATGGTCCGAGACTGTAGAAATATCTCAATACATTATAAAATAGTGTGACAATAATTGTATTGAGAACTTAAGTTAGGTATAAATATTGTTATACTAGATGCGGTACAATATTTGTATTGAGACTCACAGTATGTGTATTGTCGTATTTTGCACGACAGATTAATAGTTGTAAATTAAAAATTTTATATTCGTAGTTTGTATTTTGGCGACTCAAAATGGGTTGTGTGGACCTATTTTGGGGGCGTCACACGAACGATATAGACTTGAAGGCATACACGGCTCGGTGTGTTATAAAAGTTATCTTCGGTATATCTTCCTCCGTCATTCTGATTTAGTAGTACCCCAAAAAAGCATCCTTGAAGCTCAATAAGAGATGTCCAGCCGTGGCATCTATGAGTTGATCAATAAAGGGCAAGTGATAGGTGTCATTAGGGCATACCTTGTTGAGGTCGATGTAATATACACAAATCCTCCATTTACCATTGCTTTTTTCTACCATAACCACATTAGCCAACCATTCTGAATTTTGGATCTCACATATAAAATCGACACTTAAAAGTTTATCAACCTCTTCATTAATGACCGCTTGCCTATCTGGGGAAAAGTGTGTTCGTTTTTGTTTGACTGGTTTCCTGGAAAGATCGACATTAAGCTTATGAACAACCACATATTCATCAATACCAGGCATGTCTTCAGGGAACCAAGTGAATACATCGGCGTACTCCCGAAAGAGCTGGATGACATGCTATTTAACATCTGATGGCATAGCCATACCAATATTTAACTTTCTATAAGGATCCCCGACTGTTAACTCAAAATGCTTAATATCTTCGGCTAGACGAGGTTTTGGCTCCATATGTTTCTCCTCAAAAGGTTCTATCTCCAGAAGCCCTCATTCCTCATTTGGCTAGACGATGGAAATAACTCCTTTGTCATGGCTACTTTTCTTTTTCGGGCTAGTTAGTGCCAAATTCAAGGCAGTGCTGTAACATACACTTGACGTTTACTAATTAGCCTTTACCTCACCGACCCTATATGGGTTCGAGAACTTCATCTTCATATGGGTTATTGAAGTAATAGCCCTCAGGTTAGCCAAAGTTGGTTGTCCTAGAATGACATTGTAACACCTCAGTCCCACATCTAAAGATATGAAAAAAATTATCTGTGTATAAGAAATTAAGTTACTAACAATAGTACCTTCAGTCATGACCTTTTGGGTGAGCCTGTGGTGGGCTAAGATGACCCAAGAAGATACTATTGAGCTAGTGGTTTAAGGCCTTATTTTGATTGATTTGATTTGATTCGGACTTGGGATTTGACCCGAGATTTCTTTTGGACTTGAATTTTGTCCCGGGTTATTTCATATGGTATTACAGCTGACTCTCGAAAGCTCGAGTCGGGTCATCCGATCGAGTTGCCAGAGGTGGGGACATGAAGGCTGGTGGTATTATCTCATAATGGAGAGAGGTCAGGAAATGGGGACACGAAGTCAGTCGATATTATACCACAATAGCTAGAGAGACAAAGATCTGTAGACCGTGTGTGTGATCGATTTTGACGGGAATATCAAAAATTTAAGTAGGGCAGTTTATAACACCCCAGTTCCACACCGAAAGATATGAAAAAATTTTATTTGTATAGAAGAAATTAAGTTATTAACAATAGTACCTTCAGTCATGACCTTTTGGGTGATCTTATGGTAGGCTAAGATGACTCAAGAAGATACTATTGAATTAGTAGTTTAAGCCCTTATTTTGATAGATTTAATTTAATTCGGACTTGAAATTTGATCCGAGATTTGTTCTAGACTCGGGATTTGACCCGGGTTGTTTCAAGCATTATATGACGATGCTCCATTAATGATATAAAATTTGACTATAATAGTCCTAACTTGGTGAGGCTCCATCCCGAAGACGACAAGCAGGTTGATAATCCCACGAATTGGAACGGGGTTGTTCCCGAAGCCGTACAGGGGCAGCTCTCGGTATGGCTCAGGTTCATATCCGTCTAGGAGCATCCTTTTATAGGCATGGTAGTACAAAATACCAACCGAAGAGCCATTATCAACTAATATTTTCATAACATCCTGGCCGACAATATCCAGCTTTACCACTAAAGCATCGGGTTAATCTCCCTGTAATCCTTATCTGAGAAGGTGATCGTGTTATCGAGGCTCAACTTCGCCTTTTTGGTTTGATGTCCCTCAATTAAAAAGACTTTCTTCACATACTCATCCTCTGAACAAGCCAAAGTTGATCCTCCTATGACCATATTTACCACATGTCTCCTTGAACTAGCAGGATTTTTAGATGGTCCCTCAGCTATCATGAGGGTTGATTGCGCCTTCACATACTGACCAATGTTACCTTTCTTGACTTGTTCCTCCAAGAAATCCTTCAACGCGAAACATTCATCCGTATCATGACCATGATCTTTATGGTAATTGCATTTCCTGTTTCGGCTGCGTTTCTCAGGTGGGGCCTTCAATTTTTCTGGTTATTTAAAGAAAAGTTTGTCCTTGATTTCCTTCAAAATAATGGAAATTAGTTTATGGAATGAGGTATACTCATTTTCATCCCCTCTTCGTACAAGATCTTTATCATTCCCCGAACTTATGTCTCTCCTTCTATTCGAAGTACGTTCGTCCCTTCCTGAAGGTTGATCATTTCCTCGACCACCGGACTGTTTTTTGTCTACTCAAGGATATAATGCCCGAAAAACTTCATCCACCGAATTATGTCCTTGGGTTATCTTGTAGACCTCGCCCAACGTCTGTGGGCTTTTAGTCAGAATATCTTTTGCAAAATCCTAATTGGAATGAAAATTTAGGCTTCGTGTAAAGTATGTGATTTTCCCCCTGCATCTTGAGATCCTTAATAGGAGTAACTCCGTTTTTAAAGCATTTAATGTATTCCCTCAGCGACTCGTCATCGCCCTATTTAATATACATCAAACTGACCGTATGCACTTTACTGGGCAATTTTTAGCAAACCAATCCATTAAAGCATCGCGGGGAAAGAGGCAAACTTAGATCGAGCATGTAGTTTTAAAGTAGATAAATAATCTACATTTCATGCTTTCGGTGTAATTCAGTACATACATCAAACTCTCATAATAACCAATATGATCCCTCGAGTCCGTGGTATTGTCAAAAGTCTCCAAACCCATTAGGGTTGATAGAACCGCTTTGCATAACGTGAAGAATGGAGAAATCCCCTCAAAATGGTTTCACCCATGGACCTCCGTCTCGAGAGCCTCAAATCTTTGCACCCACGAATCAGTATAGGGCACCTGTCAGGGATTAGAGGGCTCCCTTCTTCCTTCAAGCTGATTCGCACGACTTTCCACACTAGCGTTTCCCTTGGGAGGGGTTTTTTTTCTTTGTCGCCTAACCTGGTGAATACCAAGGGTTGAGGTTCGGGAGATTTCCTAGAGACCCTTCGGGGAGGTGTCGGTGTCCTTCGTCGCGAAATCCTACCCCTATTTCACTCCCTATGAAGGAATATTGCTCGAGTTTGTTCGTTCCCTTGATCCTTTACTCCTCAGGTCTGTGGTCGGAGTTCACTATGGTGGTAATCGCCCCTGCGAGATCCTTCGGGGCTTAAGCTCTTATGTATTTTTCGACCAGCCTGGATCTCTTCCTCCATTAGGTTTATTCGTCTCAAAGCTTTCTCATAATGAATATGTAAAGCAGCCAACTCATGTATCCTAGCTTGGCGGAATGCCCCTTTAGCGTTCGAGACATTCGTCTTTCTCCCTCTCTGATTATCAGAAGGTCCTGATAAGTGGGATCGACTCCTTGAAAGATGGCGATGTAGGTCATTGGCCACACTAGAATGTACCGACTACTTCAAATGATCTCCCCGAAGACTCTTCTCTCTTCATTCCTCAAGGCCATGGGTGAGCTCCCGGAGTCAGGGTTGACGGCTACTAAGCGCCTGAGAAGCCCTACTTCTTCCCCCACGATTTTTATTTTTCACCATTATCCCAAAAATAATATGTTAGCACAACCAGGTTTGTTCCTGATTATTCCAAAACTAGCCGCAGTGGGAGACTAGATTCCCAAATTGATTGGGTGATCGTAATGGAATAAGGAGGAACTCATTAGGTTGAACCAGGAATTTTATTACTGGACCAGAGCTGCAGGACATTTCTACAAACAAATGCCCTCCTTCTAGCGCCAATGATGATGCTTTAATCCTCCAATGGGTCTCACAGGCTCCACACCAAGCTCCGACCCTATAAAACACGTTCTCACGGCCGAAAGTGATGATGTTTCTGTCATGGAACGTGTGACGCCCCCAAAATAGGTCCATACAACTCATTTTGAGTAGCCAATAACATTTCACAAAATACAAATACAAATTTTTCCATTTACAACTAATAAGTGTTGTGCAAAATACGACAACACAATACAAATACATCTTAAATTCTCAATACACTTATTGTCACACTAATATTAATGTATTGAGATATTTCTATTGTCTCGGACCATCACTCCATTACCCGGCTAGTCCCCGCTACACTCTCTTTTCCTGACTAAGATAATGAAAAGGGTGAACACAAATAGTCCAGTAAAAAATATCATGACTAAGATAATGAAGAATAAAAATTATCTTTAGTCTTCAACAATAATAAATCAGAGATTCAAAGATATTATAATTGTTCAACAACAACAACTGCAGCGGAACGAACAATCCATTAGAAGAGTCAAGTAGATTATAATATCCACCATCTTCTATAAGTTAAAGGATCACCACCAATATTTTATCCCTGTAACGCCAATCAATAGTTCATGTTTATGAACATCCAAATCAACAGTTTATATTCAACAACCTCTCTTTACACTATGTGCCAAAGATATTTATTTGTAAAATCACCGGTCATGATCATGCCAAACGCGAGTTCATCTTTGGACTACGGGCCAAAGAGAACTTTCACCATATGCCTTTGTTTGTAACACTAAAAGTCATGATTATACCAATACACAGTTTGGTCAAAATCATGTCACGCTAGTTCATCTTTGCACTACGGACCAAAGAGAACTATCACCACAATTTAAGTATGAGGATGAGGATGATAACAATGATACAATGAGATTAAGGATAAGAAAAAATTTATAATTTAATCAGTATCAAAGATTGACCAAATTGCCAACACGATGACCAAATTGTGGAGTCAAATTCAAGAACGATATTCAAGAAATTATTTCATGATTCAACTATAACGTATAAAACGAAATAGAAAGATTCAAGTGAAAAGATATTAGATGAAGCACAAACTATTAAGGATATTCTACTAATTTTCAGGGATTTTCACCATTTAAAAATAAGGTTTTGGAAACAAACAAAGATTTCTTATCATAAATGAAGAAATGTGAAAGAAAAAGGTATCCCTTAAAGAGTACAAAAGAAATGATACGTTATACGAGTATAATAGAATATGTGAAACTGCAAATGGATTTTCACCCGTCATGCGATAATCCGCGTAGACAGATTATTTCCACAAAAGATTAATAAGTAATGAATACAAAGGTTTATTCACCAGGCATGCGTCAATCCGCACGGTCAGGTTAAACCCACAGATTAATAAGGAATGAATATAAAGGGTTATTCACCAGGTACGGCACTCCGTAAATACAGGTTATTCCCACAGAATAATAAGAAATTAATACAAAAGGATATTCACCAGGCATGCGTCATACTGCACGGACATGTTATCCCCACAAATTAATACATAATGAATAACAATCTTTATGAATATAATATCACTTACGAACATGAAAGCAAACGATCTTATATATGAATATGAAAGAAATGATAGTCCCTACCTTAGTTAACAAGTGACTGGATGTTACTTTCTATGAAGTTTACTAACTTCGGATAATACTAGTATTCTCACAAATACTCACAATAACCTAGCACACTAAGAGAACTTAAGAAATTTAGAGAGAGAGAGGAAGTATAGGCAATGAAGGTGTGAAAATTTCTTAAGCGAACCCTCCCTATTTATAAGAAAATCAAGGTGAGGGCATTTTAGTCTTTTTCCTAAATTTTCTTGGTTTATTACTCTTATACCCTTGGCATATTCTTTTAATATACTTTATACCATAGTATATTCTTAGAATATACTTTCACTTAGGTTTTTAACCCTAAGGTAAAACAAAAACTGAATTAACTATTTACTGACGGTAATTTACTATTGAATGACATGTGGGTTCCACGAAAAAAATAAAATCTGAAGAAATTAGTACAAGAAAAATAAATTATGGGTCCCACCGATCAAATAGCTGTGGGTCCCACATAAATATAAGATAACTTACAATAATTATTCACCATTAATATTATAGACTTATAATATTAACAACCATATCATTCCCAGGAAAAAGGGGGCCTTCCGTATAAACGGCGCGCAATTAAATAACCTTTTTCCTTGACAGAATTTCTAGACATTGTCAATAATGCTAAAAAATCATATCAAATAATATGAGTTACAGTGTCATGATAAATAATAAAAAGTATTATGCAGATACTACTGTAACAATTATTGAATCAAAATACTGTGCAATAGCTACTTTATCAATTATTGAATCAATAATATAAAATACTGTGCAACACCGTGCGCTTGTGAAATACCGCGTACTACTATGGAATAACGCGTTTTACTGTTCTTTTTATTACCGGGTATTTCAACAGTTGCAGGTGATAATACTGTTGACAAATACCGTCGTTTTCAGTATCCGACAATGGGGCCCACTATCGTTGACAATATTGTCATTTCGGCGCCGTCGTATGGTACCGAATATAATATTCCCCGACAGAAAGAATATTCTCCGACAAAAAGAATATTCTCCGACAAAAAGAATATTCTCCGACATACTGTTTATCAGATAATTTACATATAACACCCTTAACTATCATTTATAACAATTAAACACTTCACTATTTAGAAAAATAATCATAAAAATAATAAACTTTTATTTCATAAAGTCGGGATCTTATAGAACGCCTCCGATATATAATGTTAGTGATCGGATGGAAGATAGAGTATCAGTAATCAAATGTGTGCCCTTAATCCTCCCCTTACCTTCTTTACTTTATCCTATTTATATCTGTTCTCTCCAATTGAGAGTTCTCTGGTCCACGGTCATCATGAGCTAAGTCCATCATATGTGAGATGGGCGGTTACAATCTTGTCAATCGCCCTAATCGGTGGAGCCCCTTCCAATCCAAGACTACTCACAAGAGATCTTTGAATCTCGATCATGGGCCTCCATCCTGTTCCTCCTAGGCTTGCTAGGCCATAATGGCTTTTGGACCACCATGCCTCTTCCTATTATATATACGAGTATTGGGCCTTCGACCCAATGGATTATAGGGCTTGCATTACTTGATTATTCCCCCTAACACTTAACATTTTAAGTAATATTTATTTCTCTGATAGCAACATTATTACTCTGATAATATTACTCATCCTAAAAAAATTCATTTGTATACATACAGATTAGGATTCCCTCCATTATACATATTTTCCAATTTCTCCTAATACACATTGAAAAATGATATACATGTCGACAAATATTTAATGAAGTTGGATTGCGACCAACATGGAAGTGTATGCGATGAGATAGAATAAATTAAAGTATAACCCTTCTTAATTCCTACCTATCTCATGTATGCACATACGTCGTAATCATAATTCGGCTGAAAACTTTTGCAATGTATAGCCGGACTCATAAAAATTAGCTACACAAAAATTACTTTTAACAACACTTTCAGCGACATAATTATTTGAAACAAGTTTTATTTTATTTTTTTTGTTAGACATAATTTTTGCGTCGCTAAACGTGTGTTGACAAAAATTGAATAATATGTGTAATGGAGGGGTTCCTAATCTATTTAATGTTATCACTTAATAATTAAAATTTGTGTAAAATTTTATTATTAGCCTTTTATAAAAGATTAGAATTACTAATACATAGAGAGAGCATTTCTTAAAAAAATGAGAAAATTTAGGTATAATATAAAAAAGCTTTTACTTAATCTCTCAGGAAAAAAAAACGACAAAAAAATTAAAACAAAACTTTCTTCCTAAAAAATCTACTCCGCATTATTATAGGATGGAGGAGTAGATTCTCTGTTAGTCGTCATCTTTTAGTCGTAATACTTCCCCGCTGCTCCCTTTCTACCGGTTCTAAATGTATGATATGGGTAGATACCCGAGCTGATAGCTCGACCCGAACCTAAACACTTTTTGGCAAACGGGTCGATTCCGCTACTGTCATGGGCCCCCCACTTTTATTGCATTAATGTGGATTGCCTCACGAAATAGATATAATGATGGTGCTCCTGACAATTTAGAGGTTGATATTGTGAAAGCTTTAGGTATTTTGAAGGTGAAAGATATTTGATTAAATTGAATTATTTTGGAAAGTGATGGCGAAAGAGTCATTCATTGAATCTGCTCCTCTCGTAATGACTTTTTCATGTTTATCTGTTTTGATAGAAAATTGTTTGAATGTAAGATGTAATTTGAGGCTATTAACTTTGTTCATGTTCACCATTCTACTAATTCGGTTACACATGAAATTTGCTAATTCGGCCCAAAAATCTAATTTTTCTTAAGCGATTATATTTAACTCTAAATAAATATTTATCGACATGTATATCATTTTATAATTTTTCTTAAGCGATTATATTTTTCTTAAACTTTATATTTAACTCTAAATAAATTTAGATTTCTTAAGCGATTATCAATAAAAAATATTACAAAGTTTACGAACTACAATATTTATTATTTTATAATAACTAGCTCATGATCATGAGCGAAACACAAATTTTTAAAAAAAATAAAACTATTATATTGTTTATACTTTTTTTTGCATTATACTATACTAATAAATTAATTAAATAAATAATAGATTAATATTGTGTAGAATAAAAAAAAATTTATTTCCTTCAAAAGTATATTATTTAACTAATAATGTGTAACTGATTATTAGTAAGAAATTAAATAACTTTAGAAATCTGCAATAGTAGTTTATCTATTTATATAATAAAAATGATAGTATTCATTTTTAAATTAATTATTTATTTATTTATATATTCATCTATTTATGTAATAGGTAAATTTTTATTTAAAATCAAATAGTTATACTTATATAATTTAATAAATAAAAAATTATTATATTGTTAAATATTATTGTTATCAATAATATAAATTTTAAAAATAATAATTAAATTGAAAAATGAATGAGAATAGAGATAGTGGTAAGTGAATAATTATGATAGTAAGAATATAGATGAAAAGATTTTAAAATCAAATAATAGATGAAAAAATAGTTTATTTTTCTAAATTTTAAAATTGAAAAATAATTTTATGTTATTTATTATACTAACATTTTAACCCGTGCGAAACACATATTATCCGGCAGGTTTTAACACATCCTTCCCCATGCTAAGGCATAATTAGTTGTATCTAATAAATTTTTATCACTTATTCCTGGTCACAGTTCTAATTGAATTATTAAAGTCGCATTAAAATTTCAAATCCACAACATAAAAATGAAGACTACCAAACCACCAATACAGTTCTAATCTAAACTAGCTAGGGCTCAATAATATTTTTGTATATTATTATAATTTATAAATTATCTAGAATTTTTATATACTTTATATACACACATTTTACCTATGATTTAGGTTTGCTATATGGGTATAGGCTAAATTTTATCTTATCTTTCCATCTTAAATGTTTCTTTATCTATCTTTCACAAAAGAAAATCGAAAAAAATAATAATTCTATTATGATTTAGGTTTCACCAGCAAGTTAAAGGCATTTTGAAAGTGTTTTTAATGTTCCTAAAAACTCTTACTCAAAAACCACTAAAGGCCCGTTCGGGAATGACTTATTTTAAATGATTTATAAGTTAAAATATAAGTTGACTTATAAGTTGTTTTAAGTTGTGACTTATAAGTAAAAGTGTTCGGTATCAATTTGATTTATAAGTCAGAAATTAAGTTAAAACAAGTTATAAAGGTATTCTACTTATAATAACCTATAAGTTAAAATAATGTAAAGATTACTAAAAAAGACATTAATAAAAAGAGGAGCAAAATATAATAAGGACAAAATAGACATTACATTTGGTCAAACTAACTTATTTTAAAATGACTTATAAGTCATTTTAAAATAAGTTACAAATACTTACTTATTTTTTTGACTTAAAATTCAACTTATAAGTAAAAGAATAAGTCATTTCCGAACACTCAAATAGTAGCAAATGACTTATAAGTTGGTTTGACCAACTTATAAGTCTTTCCCAAACACCCCCTTAAGAATGTCTCTCAAAATCATTAAGTCTGCATTTTAAATTATAAATGATAATTCTATTCACATAAAAAAATTCCATATCAATGTGTCCAGAATCAATTGGTACCACAACATAGTTGTCATTCTTTCATTTTTTTCATATTATCAAACTTCAATTTGCTTTCTTCCCATAATCTTTAGTTCTTGAAATGATGCCAAGGGGATAGAAAAATAGGATCAATACAAATAACATCATCTTTACAGTGATAGAAGTTTTCAATACTCAGATAACATAATTCACAACACACAAATTTCAAGTATTCACATCCTAATTAAAGCAGCATCATGGTCAATTAAGGTATGTACCATAAAAAATATAATTAAATAATAAATGTTCCACGCAGTATACTTTTTGCATTACAAACCCAACGATATAATTTTTAACAAAAAAACACTAAATGCTTTTACTTATTTTAAATAAATTAAAAGATAAATAATAATTCTTTTAATAAATCAATAAATCTTTTCGAAATGAATGAGTACTAAATCTAAGGTACCCATTCCCAATCTAATGCTCCCGTCCCAGTTGGACCTTCAATATTGCCAAAAGGTACTTCTTGGCAATGGGGAAAGTTAAAAAAAATGAAAGAAAACACAGGCAAGTGAAAGTGACTATAATCACTTTCACTTACCTGTATATCCTCTCCTCTTCCGATCCTAGAATAGATGAAATAAATTAAAAAATGAAAAAAAATACAGGCAAGTGAAAGTGATTCTATAAGTCAGCCTCACCTCATTCTATTCCAATCAAAAGTAAGTTATCCCGCCGAAGATGAAAAGAAAAATAGCACAGATATAAAACTATAACAGAGAAAAAAAAAGTTTAGAGTGAGAAAATATAGTATAGAAAAACTAAACAAAGACTAATAAAAACCCCTATTTTGCTTTTAACACATACAAATATTAAATATATCAGATGTAGCTTTTGATACTATAGAGTATAGGCCCATTAACAATTTTTGCAATTGCACATATTATTTACATGATAATAACATATGCGGGCCGGTTCAAGAGCAGACCGGTCTTTAGCAACGGTTTTTCCGTCGCCTATACAATAGGCGATGGATTATTTAATATAAAAACCGTCGCCTATTGTATAGGCGACGGAAAAACCGTCGCTAAAGACCGGTCTGCTAGCAGACCCGTCTGTTTTTGAACCGCCCTCATAACATATGATGCTTGTTAATACCTAATAAATGAGAAATAATTGGCTCATAACCAAATTAAAATTTGTGGACTCTTGTCAAATATGCAGTCTTATAATAATTGATCAAACAAATCATTTCCCCTAGTAATAAAATGAAATGATCAAATTTTACTTTAGTCCGGAGAAAAAGAGCAGGAAAAACCACCCACATGTTGCAAATTATTCTTTCATGATATTTTATCAAACATACCAATTATCTAACATGATAATGAACATATCTGGAGCAGTAGACATACATATAAACATGTATAGATTTTATTTTTCTTACTTTTTTGTAGTGCTTTATGAATGCCATTTATAAAATGAAAACTATAATTGAAAACATCAACCGAATACATTCAAATTTGAAAACAATTTGTGATGCAACATCCGTATAGAGAAACTTATAAAAAAGAATATTTAGAGAGAATTCCTTTTCTATTTAGCATATTATCAAATGGGTAACTTGCAACTATATAATAGAAGTAAAGAGACCTAAACGATTATACTTGGATAAATTATTAACTAAGCATGCTATCAAAATATATTTTCAAGAACATCAATTAATTAAAAATCAATTTCCAAATTAAGTTAACTAAAACTACCAAAAAAATATTATTATTTCTATATAGATCTAACCTATTTTTCCTCTCATTCAAGTGTGATGTGAAAATCTTACCTAATGGATGATTCTAACATAGTGGAAGCCATTTTTGAACTTGAAGCAGACGAAATTCAGTTCAGGCCATCTGGGTTCATGTAGTAGAGTAAAGGGACGTGGGGTTGAGTAATTATAAATCAAGACGAAATTGAGACAAAATTGAGAGGTGAGGAGTAAATAGGTTTTAAACAGAAATCCTTCATAAATGAGGTTATGCAAAGCCCTTGATTCGCCGTTTATCCTCCGTCGTCACCGCCGTCGTAGAGGGTGTTGAAATTAGAAACATTATCTTCGGTGCTATCTTAGCTGGAGACACCACCGAAGTAATACGTCGCGGAATTGAATGCTACTGCGGTAAAGAATTTCCATGCTTTAACTGTAACTGGAAAAGGCCTGCCAATAAACCAAAGAGAGAGAAATATAGATCGATCAAACTTTTGAAATGAAATACCATAAAGAAAAGGAGATAATAAATTTGTATCAATTAGTAAGAGTTAATTGACTTATCAGGTTCTCTTATCAAAGCCTCAGGGGGTTAGGGAAGGAGTTCTTTCACCTTAGCAAGGCCACACTTCAATTTATGATAATGAAAAATAAGAACATGGCATTATCATCATCACCTTAAATTTACATACTACACTCCACTGACACAATAAACTGATGGGGATTCTCAAATTGCAAGAAAAATATGAATTGTCACACATTAAAATCCCAAATCTTATTAGAGATAGATATATAATTACAGAGAAGGTATGTATTATTCAAATTAGGTGAAATTGGGAATTACTTGAGTCTATTGGCAGTAGTATATGTGCATGCCCTTAGTAGGATCTTAAAAGCTTAAGTGCCCTATTCTTATGTCGTAACCAATTACAAAAATTTATACTTACATACATGATGACGTGGGTAAAATTAACTCACTAATGGCTAGGCGCCACGTGTTATTTCTAGAACCCTAATAAAAGGTAATATAATAATTTGGTTTATTGAGTGTTCTACAAGAATATTCAATCCAGTAAGGACTAAAATTCCCTTGATGTTTAATCGGGATTGACAACCTAGTAAGTCTCTAAATCCAAGTAGAACTCTTATTCCTAACTCCTGAAGGAGAGAACTCTCATACTATAAATAAGGAATCTCCGCGATATTCAAGGTACACAATTCTTCTCCCAAAATAATAATTCCTCTCTCCCTTTATATCAGCGTTCTAACTTAAGTATCGGAGAATCCTTCCGGAGCCCCCCAACTCCGGTGGACCTTTTGCAGGTTTTTAGGCGAGATCAAGGTGTTTACGTGGAGGTCAAAGTCATTCATGGGTTGATCAAAACCCTAGTTTGAAGGTTGCTGATTGACGCATCAGATTAGCATCATCTGTGGGAAAAGAACAAAAAGTCATCTCTTTTTCACAATCCAGAAAATCAACATAGTGAATACCCGCGCTAGCACAAAGGGTCACAACCCTCCACATCCATCACTTCCTAACAATCAAGAACAAAGAGTACAATCTGCTCATATTTCACAACCTTCTTGCCATCATTCTTCACCCTCTCATATCCATGAAGAACATATCTGCATTCATAGTGGACCATATAGTGTACACTCCCAACGTCCACTCCAAGTGAAACTTCGACCACAGATTAATCAGAATCATGGTGATCCTAATTTACGTAGGTGAATCCAAAATAATCGTCAATGTGACAGAAGGAATAACCCCAATAGGCGTGATCGCTCAAGGGCAGACAATAATGTGATTAACTAATTGAGGGAGAACATAAACAATCTCCAGGAGCAACTACAAGACTTGGAGAGGGGTCTTAGGTACCCTCAAAGGTCAGAACATCATCGAAGCAATAAAACTGCCAGCTCGAGACTAGTTGATAGATCCAATCTCCAAGTTGAGGCAAAAATCAAAAGAGAAGTACAAAGATGACTCCTAAATCGACAAGGACTCCTACCATCCTAAGGAGTTCAAGCAGTATGGAATGAACAGGTGGTATACAAGGCAGGACCTCCACCGTTTACTCAAGATATCATGGATGAACCCCTCCTTGATGGATTCAAGATGCCCCAAATGGATAAGTATGATGGAATAGGTGATCCTACGATATACTCACTTTTGATGCATTCTTATTATTACATAACGTCTCAGATGCAATAAAGTGTAAAGCTTTTCCACAAACCCTGAGGGCCCAGGCCAGACTTGGTACAAACAACTTGTTTCATACTTAATTAGTTCTTTTGATCAATTGAATGAATTGTTTGTAAATTAGTTTATTGAAGGAAAGACTCATGTCAAGAGTTCGGCATCGCTTATGTCTGTGGTTCAACAGAATGGAGAATCCCTGAGGGACTACTTGAACCAGTTCACCAAGGAGGCGTTGAAAGTTCATAATCTAGATCAATCTGTAGTAGTGGTGGCTCTTGCTAATGGAACAACCAATGAACGGGCGAATATAGTCTACTACACTCTTTCTTGGCTAGTGTAGTAAACTATATTATAGGTCATTCATCTAAAGGTGTCCTTGGCTAATAATCCTCCCCAAACCATGGTAGAACTCCAAAGAAAGGCGGGAAAATACATGGTTGTTGAGGATATTGTCCAACCCAAGAACACTCTTAGACTAATGATAGAAAGAGAATGAATGATGAATCTGGGAGTAAGACAACAATAATGGAAAAAGATCAAAAGGAAATAACGAGTCTTCAAATGCGACATCCTTTTTAAAGTACTTTGAATATACACCTCTGACTTCTCAAAGAAGTTAAATTTCGATGGAAATAGCTTTTGAACCTTATGTGAGATGACCTAAGCCTATGAGGGCTGATGCGAAAGAGAGGGATCAAAATTAATATTGTAGATACCACAAAGATCATAGGCACAATAAAAATAATTGCAGAAACTTAAAGGATGAGATAAAATACCTCATAAGAAGGGGCCACTTGGAGAGGTATGTTAAACAAGGGGATGCAAGGAAGTTTAGGAATGACAGAGATAACAAGAGTGAAAGAAGAGAACGAAACGATCATGGGAATTAGAATAAAGACAGTGACAGGCAAAATCGGAGGGAGGAACCTAGAAGAGATCGAGATCCTCCAGCAAGAGGAGGAGTTATCCATGTGATTTCAGGAGGACCAACAACTAGAGGTACCTCCAATTCATCAAGGAAAGCATATGCAAGAAAAATTCTGGCAGTAGAAACACCAACAAAGAAAGCTTGATTGGAGCAAGTAATATCCTTCACTGATGATGACTTAGATGATGTTAAATTCCCACATGATGATCCTTTAATCATAGATATGGTAGTTAGAAATTTTACTATTCGAATGGTATTGGTAGATAATGGTGGTTCGGTAGATATCCTATACCATACTATTTTTAAGAAGATGGGCTAGAAAGATGATCAACTTACCCTTCACCAGCACCACTTTACGGATTTACTAGAGTAGAAACCAAGATTAAAGGTAGTATAGCCTTACCAGTAACTTTGGGTGAACCACCAAACCAATCTACCACAATGGTTACCTTTTTATTATAAAAGCCCTATCATCATACAACATAATCATCGGTAGTACTGGGCTGAATAAGTTTAAAGTTAGTCCCTCTAAATATCATATGAAGTTGAAGTTCCCAACAACTAATGTGGTAAGAGAAGTTAAGGGTGATCAAAAAGTGGCTAGAAGTTGTTACATGTTGGCTATGAAACACAATAGTATTAGGGGGCAGGTTTTGCCTATTGATTCCTTAGAAGTCAGAGATGAAGCCCAAGTAAGAATGGTTGAATATCAAGGGAAAGTAGTCAAGTTCTATAACCTGAGGGTTAAAGAAAGATCATTCAAGCAAAGAGATTTGGTGCTTAAGAAGGCTGAAGCCTCTGACCCAAAATCAAGCATGGGAAAAGCTAACTAGGAAGGGCCTTACAAGGTCAAGAAGGTATTAAGACCAGGGTCCTATCAATTAGAGACTCTAATTAGAAGTCTAGTGTCACGCTCTTGGCACGAGGTCAATCTAAAGACATACTATCAGTAGAGGTAGGATTTAACTTATGTCTTTGCATTCAAATCATAAATAAGACATGTTATAGCCATAGCCCAAAGGGTCAATTCAAGTTATGTAAGTCTTTAAGGCCATTATTCAATTATTAGTAAAAGAAAAGTTTTTTCTATTCGAAGTTCATTAACTTAGAGATTGTTTCCCAAAAAAAGTTTAGCAAACCAATCAATGAAGGGATGTTTCCCATAAAGTTAAGTAAAACATCCATACAATCAAGTATGATAAAAAGCGGTAAGGAGGTTATCCTTTAAAAAGCGTCGAGGAGATAAAAGCGCCAGGGTGTCATGTAAAGCGCCAAGGCCGCTATAAAAAGCACCAAGGGCGTATAAAAAGCGCCTAAGACGTCATATAAAAATCGCGAAGGGTGCTATCTAAAAAGCACAAAATACACTATATGAAGCGCCAATGAGAGGGAGAAAAGTGCCAAGGGCAGTGCACTAAAGGCCCAATAAGTGCCACCTAGCCCTAGAGAAAGAAAAGTGCCAAGGGCACTCAAGGAAAGAAAAAAATGCCAAGGACACTGAAGAGCCAAATAGCGCCAAGGAACCAATTGTTCAAAAAGCGCCAAGGAGATGAAAACACCAAAGAGCCAATCTCTCAAAAAGCTTCAAGGGTAACACCAGTGAAACTAAAAAATGCTATGAGCATTGTGGTATAAAAAAGTTGAAGGAATGTAAAGAAAAAAAGGGGGCGTGCGGTAGAAGTATTCTAGCAAAAAACGCCACGGGCATTAAAATGGCATGGGCCCAACAATCTTAAAAGAAGTCATGGGTACTAGATGCTTAAAAAGCGTTGTGCATGCTGTTAAAAGGGAAAAAAAATACAACAATTCTTGCATTAAGAGTCGGGTTATATTCCTATTTATATTCAGAAAGGTTAAAGAATACCTTAGGCCCATAGCACCATGGAGCACAAGAAATAAAAGAAAAGAGAAAGTGTCATCGAAGCGGCTTAAATAAAAACGTCGTGGAGCTTAGTTCATGAATAGAACCAAGGAACTAAATCCGTAAATAACGACAAGAAGGAAAAAATGCATGGGCCCTATAAATAGGAAAAGCGCCAAGAAATATTGGTGAAGAAAAAGCGCCACAAAGAAATCAAGATTAGTGTCATTAAGAAAAAGCGCATTGGGTACTTATAAAAAAAGAAAAAAGAAAAAAGCCATGCATTATATAAAAAAAATGGGACGCCGCCACGAGCCTTTTGTTGAAGGAAAAACACCATGGGTTAATTACTTCCCATCCAAATAACGTCTAGCTTGGCCTCCATTCAAGGTTTTGGTGGGTCCTAGCCTTTGACAATACCTATATAGTGTAATTACTATGAGAAATGATTACCACACCTAGGAGAGGAAAAGAAAAATAATGTCAAGCAGCATGAAAGAAAAAAAAAGGTAGCTGTAGTTCTTATTAGTTAATGTTATGGGTCCCAATCGGTAAAAGACGCCTTGGGCTTTATCATAGTTTTATTATATATATTAAATAAAAAAAATGTATGAAAGGATGAGAAAAAGTTAACATGCCACGCAAGCTAAAGGCCTTCGACCATGAGTTATCAATAAGAAAGGAAGAGAAAAAGAATAACACCAAGAAGATTTTCAGAACAATGTCCCAGAGCATGCATTGCAGATAGCGCCAAGTAGCTGTAGTGTCATAGGTGCAACAAAAAAAATGTTATTGAGGTAAATATATATGTATAAAATAAATAAATAAATAAATAAATAAGAAGTTATTATTTACTCTTTTAAAAATATATTTAAAGTAGTAAAAGGGGGACAAATGATATGGGTAAAATTAATCCACAAATGGCTAGGCATCACATGTTATTTTTAGAACCCTATTAATAAAGGGTAATATAATAAGGAAGCTGATATTTCCGCAGGGTTTTCTGATAGTTCCACATGTGGAGTCTACATTCTAACTCAAGTAAACACACATGCAGTAACTTAACCATGATAAAAAGCAGGTATTCCAAATTTACCCTCAATTAATACATCTAAGAATTTAAAGCACCCAAGGTCACCTGCAATAACAATATACAT
Organism: Aralia elata; assembly: GCA_034770075.1. NCBI lineage: Eukaryota > Viridiplantae > Streptophyta > Magnoliopsida > Apiales > Araliaceae > Aralia > Aralia elata. Next base: position 8,593,552 of record CM068385.1, on the reverse strand, counting down.
TTTGATCTCAACTTTTTGTCTTTTCCCGTTCTTCCAAACAGAGCCTTCTTCCAAACAGATCTAAGCTGTTTCATGGCGACCTGGTTCTTGGTTACATCACCGATTAAACGCCAAGTGTCAATGAAGGCAACATAGGACGACGTCGTTCTGTTACCTTGGTCATTCGCAATAATCTCAAAAAATTCTCTTCAAAAAGGTGAACTATTGCAAGATTAGTTCAATTTGAGGTAAAAAAATCATATATATCCCCTATTTAGCTCTTTAATTTTTGAACTTTATTCATGATTTTTTGTGTTTTTTTTATTATTTGTAATTGAGGTAATATTTTAGTTTAAAATAGATAAAATATTTCTCTCTGAACAATCTTTTTTTCCTATAATCCTTAACTTTTTTTTTTGATAATATAAGGGATGTAAGCTTATTAAAATTCAAGTTTTGTCTTTTCAGTAGGATTTGAACAATAAACATGGAGAATTCTTGAGCAAACAAAAAATCTAAAAATGGTTCAGCTAATGATGATTGTTTAGCTAGTGCAAATATGGAGTGTGAAGATAATATTGATATGTTAGATGGAGCAATACAACTTCCAGAGATAGAATTTCAAACTCGTGAAGATTTAATTGGGATGGTTCAAACATATGTCTTACTGCAAGGTTACACAACATCGATAAAAAAATCTGTCAAATCTAGCTTTGTAATTATTGGTTGTGATAGAGGAGGTACTTATCGGAATTAACTAAAAATTTTGATGGAAAGTCGTAAAAGAAAGACATCATCCCGTCTAATAAATTGCCCTTTTAAAATTTGTGGAAGGAAAAGGGTTGGGCGACCTTGGGTGCTTGAAATTATAAATACATGTCATAATTATGATCCTACAGTAGATATGTCGGGTCATCCTTCTTGTCGTCGCTTTTTAAAAGAAGAGTTTGAATGTATTAAAGAAATGACCAAGTTTGGAATTGCTCCACGTCAAATTCTTTCTTCACTAAGACAATGTAATCTGAATCTCAAGGCCATTTCTAGAATAGTGTATAATGCAAAAGCCAAAATACGTAGGGATAATTTGGGTGGTTGTACAATGATTCAAGCTTTATTTGAAGAACTTAGTGCAAATGGTTTTACCTATGATGTGGAATCGGATAGTTGTGGACATGTGACACGTTTATTTTTCACTCACCTTATATCAATAGCATTGACTAAAAGTTACTCGCATGTCTTAGTAATGAATTGTACTTACAAGACCGACAAGTATAAAATGCCATTACTTGACGTTGTTAGAGTATCAAGTTTCAATACATCATTCTACTCTTGCTTCACTTTCTTACAAAAAGAGGAAGTGGAAGACTATTTGGGCTTTAAAAAGATTTAGGAATATTCTTAGTGTTAATTGTGAACCATTGGCTATTGTGACAGATAGAGAGTTAGCATTGATGAAAGATATTGCATGGGTTTTTCCAACAACATCCAACATCCTATGCGTATGGCACATTGAGAAGAACATCTTGATAAATTGTAAATCTCAGTTTCAAGAAAGTGAAGATTGGGAAGGATTTATGAAAAGTTGGACAATGATTATAAATTCTCAAAGTGAAGAGGAATACAATAGAGCTTTGGAGTACTTTGAAATTCAATACAAAGAAAAGACAAGTGTTCTCAATTACATCAAAAATAGTTGGTTGCATCTAAAAGAGCACTTTATTTGTGTATGGACAAAAAACACACTCATTTTGAAATTCGTGTTACCTCAAAGGCAGAAGGTGTGCATGCACTTCTTAAAAGGTACTTGCAAGTTTCAACTGGGGATCTTAGTGAGGTAAAAAATAAATTATGTCTTGCAATTGAGCATCAATTTCAAGAAATCAAGACTGATGAGTGGGTTTAATACCTACGAATATGGTATTTTTTATCTTGAAATATTGTTTATTCTTTAGTATTTTCGTCTTACTTTTGATATGTTTATGTTTATTTTATAGGAAAGGCTAAGGAGGGGCAAAAATGGACAATTGGAATCGAAAAAAGATCAAAGCTTGGAGTTTTGTGTTTGAATTTTCATAGCAGCCACTTGGAGCCCAATTTCAACCTTGATCTAGCCTGAATCTCTCAATTCTTAAAGAATGAAAGTTGTAGATCTCGTCGAGAGCTTCGTTTTGATAGGCCGCACGTCCCGTAACTCTTCCCGGATCAAAGTTATGACCGTTTTACCAAATGACGTCGCAGCAAAAAATCTTTCGGCGCGGGGCGCGCCAATTTTGGCCTATGACCGGTGCGGGGCAGGCCAGACCATCAGAATTTTTGCTACAGTAGCGCGGGGCGCTCTGAAATTGGTCTAGGAGCAGCGCGGGGCGCGCCGAACGTAGGGGGAGAGTTTATTTGGGTGTTATGATGTCCAAGTTGAGTTGGAATATGATTTTTAGATGCCTAATGTGTTAGGGTTTCCATTAGGGCTATAAATACTTGATTGTAACTTAGATTTGGGGGACTTTTGACTGCAATTCATTGAGAGCCACTTCTATTAGAACTTGGAGATTTCATTGGAGAGCACGACAAGACGGAGGTTGAAGCTACAGAGATTGGAGTTCCTCGACAGAGTTTTATTTCTTCTCTTAATTTCATTAGTCGTACTTGAGATGTTATTTAATTTTAATCTTTTTGTTTCTATCATGATGATGAACTAATTTTCCTATTAGAAATACAATGGAACCTTTTACAATGCAATAATTCAGTTATCATTATTTCCACTTAATTGATCTTATTGAGTTGATTATTATATTTTGTGCTCAATTAAATAATTGTTTGGCCAACAATTAATATGATAACTTTGATGGAATTGAAAGAGGAAATCTTAGATTAGATCTAAATATAATAACGCATGAATTTGTTGATTCTTGTTAAGGATAACATAATAGTGTATGAGACGAAAGTACGTGTATGCCATGTGTGACTTTGTTAGGAGTTTGTGCTTAATGAATCTATTTTAAGTGTCTTGCATGAAAATAGAAAAATAACTGAAATAGGTCTTTTTATTAATTATTGAAAGATGTTAATAAATTGATAGGCAATCCTAGTTGGCAACTCATTGAATTAATTAAGTGGTAATAAGATAAGGCGATTATTGTAGAGCAATTAAAAAAATTGTATTCCTATGTCTTAATCATCTGGTGATCAATAATTGTTAGTTAATTTATTATTTATTTTTTTAATCAAATCAATTTCATAAATCAATTGAGGTGACTGTTTAAGTGGATTTAACTTGGTAAAATTTGGTAATTAAAGTAATTGTTAGTAACTGTTCATCGTGGGATCGACAACTCTACTTACTCTTTATTACTTGTTGATCGCGTATACTTGCGTGTATTTATCATTATATAAATTGGACAACAAGTTTTTGGCGCCGTTGCCGGGGAACGGTTCTAATAATTATTTTGTTATTAGTTTTTATCAATTTAGTTTATTTAAACGTTTTTAATTTTTCTGTTTTAATTTTTTTTTACAAGGTACATCATGGCCAACTATAATTATCAATGGCCTTACACGGGAATGACTCAATCAAGAGCGGCATGGTTGGATGTATTTGATGAGGTGGTGGCACATATGGAGACGCTTTTGAGGAAAGTTGATGCTTTAGAAGCACAAAAGAGTCAAAGTGTGGCGGTGATTTGTGATTATTGTACTGGAAACCATCCGAGTCGTCTATGCACCATCAGTTTCGAGTCGGTACAGTATGGTGGCAACTTTGGTGACTACCCCAACAATTATGACTATTCTAACACTTATCATTATGATTGGGAGAATCAGCCGAATTTTTCATGGAGTGATAACAATCAAGCCCAAACCTTTACTCCAAGCCAACCATACCCTCCAGAATTCTCAATACAAGTTTCTCCATATGAAGAAGAGAAAGACTCAAACTTAGAAGAACTTTTGTCCAAGATCATAACTTAGAATGAGGAGAGTAGGAAAAGTCTGGAGATTTCGGCCCGAAATATTGAAAACCACATACAACAGATTTTAAACGCCATTAACAATCGCCATCAAGGTGAATTGTCAAGTAACTTGGTTCTTGAAACTGATAGAGTGCCCGAGCAAATTTTTAAAAATTCGGATATGGAAGGGTCTACCGCTGTGAAACCAAAGCTGCAACCAGACGTGCTAATTGATGATGATTCTGATATGGAGGAGACAAGTGTGGATCAGAAAAATACAGTCGAGGAAGATCTAGCCTTGAGTTCCAACGCTGATGAGCCGATTTTGATAGTGCCCCACGTACCTTCTCCACCAAAGCTCAAGGATTCGGGCAGTTTTGCAATCCCGTGCCCAATTGGTAGTCATGTCGTTGGCGAAGCTCTATGTGATAGTAGAGCTAGTATAAATTTTGTGCCATGGTGGGACGAAAAAGGGGTCCAAGAGAAGAAAGCTGAAGATTCTATTGTGTTTGGGGAGCTTCAATTCAATAATCTGTTCACAGACACAATGGAGCATTTGCCTAGCTTTTCAAAGTTCATAAATAAAATTTTATGTAAAAGTGACAAGTTAGGTGAACTTGAAACAATGGCCCCTACTCAAGAGAAGCCCTCAAATGTTATATGGTTATTAATGGATGGAGGGTTCCTCAATTTTCGAAGGGGAATTGGATAGTAGATGGTGAAGTCGGGCTGACGACTTTAAACCAATCGCTTATTGGGAGGCAACCCAAGTTTAATTTTTAGTTTTAGTTTTTTATTTTATTAAGTTTCATAGTAGTTAATAAATTTGCATTTATTAGGGTTTAATAAACTTGCTTCCATGGTGTTTACAGGTTATTCAAGTCCAAGTCAAGTGCAATGCCTTATTTATTCCAATGTGCCTAGCCTATTCTTTAGACTTAGCAGACAAAGAGGAAGATTGCTATATTTTCAGGGAAGTCCTCTGCTTTACTTTTTCCTATTTTAGCCATTGAGGACAATGTCTAGTTTAAGTTTGGGGGTGTGGTCTTATTTTATTTTATTTATTTTAGTTTATTAGGTTTGCATGTTAAATAGTATGTTTTTAGGATAGATGAGCAATGAATTGATTGTAATTGATGATGGCCGATGATAAAAGGAGAAAAAATGAGTTTAATGTCTAACTCTTATGAAATTAAGAAACATGCTTAGTTTAAACCTTAACTTATTAGTTGGTTTAACACTTTGTGACCTTTTGGCACTTATATGCACATATCCATTTGGTTAGCTAGTTGGGAGGTTTAAAAAAAAATTGGTTAAATGCTTGTGGGAGATATCATTGAAACTCTATAAATTTTATTTAAGCATCGTTTAAAGCGAAGTTTAGGCATTAATATAAGTTTGAGAAAAATTTTGGAGTGTTTTTGAAATTTTGAACCTTCTTAAGTGAAAAAAAAATAGATCATGTGGTGGGTTGAGATGGAGCGTAAAACGCACTCACCCATAAACACAGGCACGAAATGGAGCGTAAAATGCACTCGTGCGAGAGAAAGCGAGATGGAGCGTAAAATGCACTCGTTCAAAAGAGAGTGAGATGGAGAATAAAATGCACTCACCAAAAACTTGAAAAAAAACTGTTGTGTTTGAAATACTTGGGAAGGGTTCATGTGTACTTAAATGTTAAAATATCGTTTTTGATCCTCTAAATATATGTTTTACCTTCATTAGCGGAGTTTGATGTGAAAAGTAAGTTATAGAGTTGATTTGAATTCTTTTATGAGCATTTGATTTTATGATCTTATGTGAATCATGACTAATTGAATATTTGGATATACAAACACACACTTTAAGGGTGACGAATAGATGTGGAACAGATGAATAGGTTAAAATTTTAGACTTTGCATGTTTTTAAATATTTTCGTGAGTTATTGTTTAAAGAAAATTTTTGAGGCCATTGTTCAACTTCGTATTGATTCATTGTTTGAGTAATTAATTGTTAGAGTCATAGTTTTATAGTTTTTTTTAGTTTTGTTCTTAGTGTTTTACTTATGGACAAGCAAAGGTTCAAGTTTGGGGGTTTAATACCTATGAATATGGTATTTTTTATCTTGAAATATTGTTTATTCTATAGTGTTTTCGTGTTATTTTTGATATGTTTATGTTTATTTTGTAGGAAGGCTAAGGAGGGGCAAAAATGGACAATTGGAATCGAAAAGAGATCAAAGCTTGGAGTTTTGTGTTTGAATTTTCATAGCAGCTACTTGGAGCCCAATTTCAACCTTGATCCAGCCTGAATCTCTCAATTCTTAAAGAATGAAAGTTGTAGATCTCGTCAAGAGCTTTGTTTTGATAGGTCGCACGTCCCGTATCTCTTCCCGGATCAAAAGTTATGACCCTTTTACCAAAGGACGTCGCAGCAGAAAATCTTCCGACGCAGGGCGCGCCAATTTTGGCCTATGACCGGCGCGGGGCACGCCAGACCATCAGAATTTCTGCTACAGTAGCGCGGGGCGCGCCAAAATTGGTCTAGGAGCGGCACAGGGTGCGCCGAATGTCGAGGAGAGAGTTTATTTGGGTGTTATGATGTCCAAGTTGAGTTGGAATATGATTTTTAGATGCCTAATGTGTTAGGGTTTCCATTGGGCTATAAATACTTGATTGTAACTTAGATTTGGGGGACTTTTGACTGCAATTCATTGAGAGCCACTTCTATTAGAACTTGGAGATTTCATTGGAGAGCACGACAAGACGGAGGTTGAAGCTACAGAGATTGGAGTTCCTCGACAGAGTTTTATTTCTTCTCTTAATTTCATTAGTCGTACTTGAGATGTTATTTAATTTTAATCTTTTTGTTTCTATCATGATGATGAACTAATTTTCCTATTAGAAATACAATGGAACCTTTTACAATGCAATAATTCAGTTATCATTATTTCTACTTGATTGATCTTATTGAGTTGATTATTATATTTTGTGCTCAATTAAATAATTGTTTGGCCAACAATTAATATGATATCTTTGATGAAATTGAAAGAGGAAATCTTAGATTAGATCTAAATTTAATAACGCATTAATTTGTTGATTCTTGTTAAGGTTAACATAATAGTGTATGAGACGAAAGTACTTGTATGCCATGTGTGACTTTGTTAGGAGTTTGTGCTTAATGAATCTATTTTAAGTGTCTTGCCTGAAAATAGCAAAATAACTGAAATAGGTCTTTTTATTAATCATTGAAAGATGTTAATAAATTGATAGGCAATCCTAGTTGGCAACTCATTGAATTAATTAAGTGGGAATAAGATAAGGCGATTATTGTAGAGCAATTGGGAAAATTGTATTCCTATGTCCTAATCATCTGGTGATCAATAATTGTTAGTTAATTTATTATTTATTTTTAATCAAATCAATTTCATAAATCAATTGAGGTGACTGTTTAAGTGGATTTAACTTAGTAAAATTTGGTAATTAAAGTAATTGTTAGTAACTGTTTCTCGTGGGATCGGCAACTATACTTACTCTTTATTACTTGTTGACCGCGTATACTTGCGCGTATTTGTTATTATATAAATTGGACAACAAAGACACAATTTGAAAGTGAAAAAATAAGAGTTCCTCATCATCTTCATATTTCTTTGTTTAAAGAGCTTCTTACTCATGTGTCAGTGTTCGCTTTAAATGAGCTCTATAAACAGTACAAGTTAGTCATGTCTCATGACGAATCTCTTACTTGTAAAAATTATTTTATGACAGTCATGGGTATACTTTGTGCACATAAAATAAAAAGTTTGGGAGATGAAGTGTTACAGTTAGATGATATACACTCACAGTGGAGACTTGACACAAGATCATTTTTAGATAATGATTTTACTCAAAATAATGGAGAAAATGAGATATGTGGGCTGCTTGAAAAGTTGCAAGAAAGATATGTGGAGTGGCCTCTTGCGCGACAACAAGTTATTCAAAAGAAAATTTATGAACTTGTAGATGGACATGATTCGTTCTTACATGAGCCTCGTATACAACCCCACAAAGGTCGTCGTATGGGGTCAAAGAATAAGAAGACTACATATACAAAACGTGATCCTTCTGCTTTTGAGTTTGTAGAAAAGATAATAAAGTGTAGTATATGCAAAGATCTGAGTCATAACAAAAGATATTGTCCATTCAAAGATGACCCAAGCACTTCGCTTCATACTCAATTCAGGTTTTAATTTTACAAACTTCATAAATTTGATTGATTAAGTAATACTAATATTAGTTTACATACAATAGTATTACTATAATATTAGTTAAGTAGTACTAATATTAGTTTACATACAATAGTATTACTATAATATTAGTTAAGTAGTACTAATATTATTTAGTTTTCTTTAACTCATTTTGATCTTTCAGTACTAACCAAGGTGATGGACTACCCGACGTAGCTCATTCAAAAAGAAGAAAGGTACTTCAAATGAAATTTGTTTATATATAATTTGAATGTCTTAAAAATAAATATATTTTAAATCTTTTATTTTCTTATTGTGTTCATCTATGTCTACAGTTTTGGTGCCAAATTGGACCAATGATGCACCTGTAGCAAGTTACATGATGCCAGTTTGGACTTTTGAAGAAAGTGAATTTGATGATCAAACAGTGATAATATTTAAAGTTTATTAGAACATGTTATGTTTACTGTAATATGTTTTTGAAGTCTCAATAAAACATTGATGATGGATTATCTTATATTTTTTTGTTACTTATCAAATTGATGGATATTACTAAGTCCTTATGATTATTGTGTATCTTTAATTTTATTAATCTTACAGAATGATCATTTTCTTGTTGTACTGGTTTGTTTTCGGACTTTTTTCTAGTTTTAGTGGTTTGTTTTCTGACTTTAAAAAAAATCTTTAAAAATTAAATGTTTTAGAACAAAGACCATAGATTTTGTAATAAACTGTTATTAAATTTGAGATACTTATGATCCATATTTATTCTTTCTTATAGTACCAATGGCAAAGATGATTTTTCTCAAAGAGTTGATCTGAGTCAGTGCGGATAAGAAAGCACAACAAAGCAAATAGAATAAACTAATGGATGTATTAGTTGAGCTGATTTACTGCAGGTGACCTTGGGTGCTTTAAATTCTTGGATGTATTAATTAAGGGTAAATTTGGAATACCTGCCCTTTATCATGATTAAGTTAGTGCAGGTGTGTCTACTTGAGTTAGAATATGGACCCCACATGTGAAACTATCAAAAAACCCTGCGAAATGTCAGCTCCTTATAATAATTTAGCTTATTGAGTGTTCTACAAGAATATTCAATCCAATAAGGACTAGAAATCCCTTGATGTTTAATCAGTCAAGAATTGACAACTAGTAGGTCTCTAAATTTAAATATAACTCTCATTCCTAACTCCTGAATGAGAGGACTCTCATTCTATAAATAAAGGATCTCCACGATATTCAAGGTACATAATTCTTCTCACAGAATAATAATTCATTTCTCTCTTATATCAGCGTTCTGACTTAAGTATTGGAGAATCCTCCCGGAATCCCCCAACTCCGCTGGACTTTTTGTAGGTTTTCAGGCGAAATAGAGGTGTTTATATGGAGGTGAAAGTCAAAATTTGTGGGTTGACCAAAACCCTAATTTAAAGGTTACTAATTGACACATCACATATTAATTCATCCTTTTCTCTTTTTTTCTTCTCATGTTTTCCATGTAATTAGTTCCAAAGTAGCAAAAGCAAAAGAAATTAGATAATGTATGTCAATAAAACTTTAACTACTCCCACCTAAAAAAATTGAAAACATGACTTTTTAGTAATCTTAATACTATTAAAATTTAAAAAATTAAACTACATCAATGCCCAAAATGTACATATCCTACTAATTTTTCATCCAATCCACACAAAATATAAAATTAGCATTACTAAATAACACACATGAAAGTGTAATTAAGGAATATTTCTGACGATAATAAGTGAGAATAGATCGAAAAAGATGTGTGAAGAGTACAATAAGCATAAACAAATTATTATCCTGATTATATTTCTTCAATTAAACTCCATTTGATAAACAGTTTACCAAAAAATTTGTTTGCATTTTGATTTAAAAACTTTCACCAATTCAAAATTAGATGGCAATCCAATTACAACTAATAAGATCAATAAATAAAACGTAATATGTAATTGATGAATTACCCATAATTTCTGGCACTTTATAAAGATCATGGGTTGATCGTAGAAACTTTTCTTTGATTTCTCTGTAATAGCAGGGTGCAATTGAAAGAGTGAGATGAGCGAGTCGAAGAGATTAGTAACCGATGAAAACTCATTTGTACTGTAACACTCCAGTCTCACATCAAAAGATATGAAAAATATGTGTGTGTGTGTGTGTATAATGAATTACGTTATTAACAATAATGCATTTACTCATAACCTTTTGGGTAAGCATGTAGTGGGCTAAGATGATCCAAGAAAATATTATTGCCCTAATGATTTAAGGCCTTATTTAGATGGATTTAATTCAGTTCGGACTTGAGATTTGACCCAAGATAAAGCTCGAGTCAGGTCCCATCAGACTATAATAATTATGGCGAGTTAATGACCCTTATTAAATCTGATTGGGGGAGGTCAAAATTTGGACCGTTAGATTTTTTAAAACAGATCTAATGGTCACAATTCATTTCCCTTTTCTCTCCTCTCTTTCCTCTTCCCTTCCTTTCATAATTCCCTTCCCCCCTCTTCTCTCGTCTCCGTCACTTTCTCTTTTCTCTCTCATCTCTCCTCTTGCACAAATATAATCTTATTTTCATACAAGTGTAGTTGAAAAAATTATAGCTAATGATAAAAATAAAATATATTTACTATGCAAAATCACATAAACAAAAACTCTAATTTTAGTTTACAAAAAAATAAATGTAAATTTATTTTTAAAAGTGAAAATTATGGTTCCCTAAAAAGAATTAAAAACTCAAAAAATGTGGAAAATATAGAAAATATACAGAGAAAAAAATAGAATACAAATACCACCCCATATCATCATTACTCAATTACTCTCTCTCTCTCTTAAAAAAGAATAACTCAATTTATTTTTAAAAGTGAAAATTATGGTATAATTTGAATATATATCAAAAAAGGGTGTATGGAGAGAGGAGAGAAAAAAAAGAAAGGGACGGCGAAGAGAGAGGAGAGAGGAGAGAGAAGAAGGGGGAAGGGAATTATGAAAGGAAGGGAAAAGGAGAGAGGAGAGAGGAGAGAAAAGGGAAAGAAATTGTGACCATTAGATCTATTTTAAAAAATTTAACGGTCCAAATTTTGCACAGCACTAATGTCCGGTACAAATTGTACCGAACCTCCCCCAATCCGATTAAATCCGGACGAAACCTGAACAAAAACCCTACAAAGACCAAAGTAATTGGTTAAAGTTAATGACTCGGACGAAAACTCCACAGGGACCAAAGTCTGTTGTCTATTTATATCTTTTAGTTGATTGATTGATTAATATATAGATTATTAGTTTCTTAATATTCAAACCTAATAATCCAACTCAAACCACATCGATAACAAATGATTTGGGTTGGGCTGGGTTGAGTTAGGTTGGGTTACATAAGTGAAGTGGTTTGCCTTGGGTCCATATATTTTTAAACCGATAACATTGATTTGGTTTAAAATAATACATTTAAACTGCCCAACCTCTACTTTACTTTTTTCTTCTTCCAGTTGTTTACTTAGTTATTGATATTTTTCATAATAAAATTTAGACATTATATACACACTTTAGTTTATCATAAACATATCGATAAAAAATTTGCAATCTTATAATTTGCGTATCCGAGAATATATAAGGATTTTATTCTAGAGATGAAAAAAAAAATACATATTTGCTACACCTTATAGAAGATACAAGAACTCAACTGCAAACAACACAACTTAAATTGACTATATTTGAAACTTGTAGGATGGTTTGATGTTTCGAGGGTTTTCGACTAAGCTACATTTTACACTTTCTTGGCATTGAATTTTCTAAAAGTATTGCTAAATAATTGGCATGTTTATTATATAATAAAAATATTAGAATTTGTATTTATGTATTGGCATTTGAAATTAAATAAAATTTCAAAATTAATCATACTTAATTTGTTGCGGTTCAAAAATTACTATTTTTAAAGATTTTTTTTTTAAAAAAAAAGCATACCTCTAATATTTATTAAAAAATAAGTACTAATTGCATGGCAATACTTCATCGACCAAGTATATAACTAATGACATGTTAAAATTTTTATATGACATTATAATCTAAAAATTAAAATGTATATATATAATTTAAGGAAGACATAAAAATAAAAATTTAGGTCTGATATTGAAAATGAGGGAGTATTTGAAATTATCTATGTGCTAGTCCCTCCAACCAAAGAATATTTTTAGGCCATTTTAAACTATAAAGTGACCTAAAATTTTTAGGATGGTCTGTTAGTGATGCCATACAGGGATGGATCGAAAAATTCTCCTCAACTATGAGAATATATACTAATAATTTTTATTTATTTATTTATTTATAATTTGGATAATAAAAAACTATCTATAAAAAAATTATATTAATATAGACACACATATGTTTTTAAAATTATAATTACTTTGATTACATAATATTCAAAATAGAATTTATTGTTTGCAATAATATTTTTTGGGGTCTTCATTTCTTGAGAATATTATATAATATCCCACGTTTTAATTGTATGAAATAATAATTTTGTAATTATTAGTACATTTTGTTATTCTCAGAGATGCATGAAAGTGATCTAAAAGGGGGTTGAATAGATTTTTTTTATTTTTTTAAAAAAAATATACTACCAAATCAGTTAAGCAATTTAATTGATTATATTAGCACAACGGAATGTTTTAAGAAAAAGTCCTTCAAAGATTATAATGAAATTCACAATTCTAAATTTAATAAGATAATGTAGAAATAGGACACAGATATAAAACGTAGAGCAATATAAACAGAAATGCAGAATATAAAGAACTCGTGATTTTTAAGAGGTTCGGGACATAAAAGTCTCATAATTCTCTCTTCTACTCTGAGAGTAGAGATTTTTCACTAAGGAGAGTAATCACCAATATTACAGTTTACACATAACTTTTACACAATAATTCACAAAAAATCTTTCAAGTCATACAGACTTGATTTACAAAGAATCACTTAGATCAGACTAATCACTAAGAGAAGTAGATTGTTTGAGGTGCTACTAAGTTGTTTTATGGCTCTTTTCGAATGACTTAGCAGTAGAGTATATTTCTTTGAATCGTAGAGTAGAGTAAGTATGAACTCAGAGCTTCAGCGTTTCAACTTGATTGATCTTCTATCTTTTGATACTTGAATTTGCTGAGTTTATATAGAGTTCTCTTGCGATCTTCCCGTTGGGGAGTTATCATTACTCCATTCTTGTTTGGACACTTGTCATTCAATAATTGATTGACTTTGAATTGCTGCCTTCTTGGACTACGTCGGGTCGTTTTCTTCAGTACAGTGAATAATGCACTAGCAGCCACGTGTCCTTTAACTCTGCTAAAATAGTTGTTAGATATAGCCTTTATCGATTTATTCTTATCACAAAATCATCTGGAAATAACCTCGGAGGGTCGAGTATTAAGGTTGATGAACTTGTTATAAGTTATAACCTCTCGCTGACTTGTTAAATGACTGAATTTTACGATTTTGACTTCCTCAGAGTGAAAACGTAGAGTAGTTTTTTTGCTCTACGAATGATGAAGACTCTGCGATCTAGCTTGTACTCTACGATCATTAGACTACTCTATGATCTCAGAATGATTTTTTCTCTGATACTACAATCGTTTTATAGTCTGGACAACTTAGTTATTACAGAGTTCTAACTCTACAAAATTGAATCAACCTAACAAGTTTGATTCCTAAACTAAATCATTTTACATAAGAATTATTTCACAAAAACTTTATAAAAACTACTTGAATACAATTATATATTTATTTCATGTCATTATCGAATCAAATATGTTCATCATAAATTGTAAGAACTAACACATGTTGCATATTTTACGGTGATATTAATTTTTATTAATTAGAAATCAAATGAATGATATTGATTTTTTATTTTAGTTTTGGCTAAACTGACTTCTCAAAATGTGAAAATTTTAGATTTTGTAAATATTTTTAAATTAACTTCAAAAAGTTAGTTTAAACTCTTTTTCCAGGACAAAAGGGACTACTTTATAGTAAAATGAATTGATTATAAAACAAAATCATGTGAAGTCATTCATTAAAATATGCTACTACTATTCTGCAACTTCTTCTTTTTTCTTTTTTTTTTTACAAAATCTTGGAACAAGAACAAGAAATAATTATCATTGATAAGTGAATCAAATTATAAAAATAAAATTTAAGCATAAACCTTAGATTGATTATAAATTTTGCCATTTTATACATAAAAATTACTAAATTACCCAAAAAAATATAAAATAACAAAAACCAATGCTCGTATCTCGCATAAACTAATAGACTAGTAGTTCAATACGAATCCTTTTAGAGTTGTTTGAAGTTGGGAGTCCCCAAATTGCTATGAAGGAATTATAATGATCTTTTTTTTTTCTTTTTGTTATGTTTTCTTATAGCTGGATTTCAAAATATAAGATCATGATTGATTTTTTAATATCAATTTTGAGATGCTTTCAAATTTAAAATTAACGTGATTTATTTAACTTTTGAAACTAATAATTTTTTTAGTTAATAATACTATCTATAATATATCCTTAAAATTTCATAATTTTATTGTCTAAAATTAAATTAATTCATATAAAATTTTGAATTTTAAAATAGATTAAATTGACTTTAAAATGTTAATATTAATCCTATATTTTAGAAGAAGTATTTTTCTTTTCGAAAGAAGCACTGCAACCAATGGTCCAAAATGTATCTACAATTTAATTAGCGTGGATAGCACTAGAGAATAACAATGAGACATTGAATGGCCCAACACCAAAATAATTAGCTTAACATTTTGTTAAAGTTTATCATTTTATTATTAACTAACATTTTATTTCCCATATGTCCAGTTTGAAGCCCAATTAAAAGGTCCTCTTAACATGTGCCTTAAGGGCATATGTTAAGCGTCAACATCGAGCCGTTATATTATTTATTTATGCATTGGTATCAGTAATGCACAAATATAAATGCATTGAAAATAACATTGCTGATTACAATGCATTTGTATTTGTAAATTGCTGATACTAATACATAAATAAATAATATAATGTCTCGATGTTGACGCTTAACATGTGCCTTAGGGCACATGTTAAGAAAACCCTTGAACATAATATATGCTATTTGGCAAACATAGTCAACTACACATAAGATACTTTGACCAAAAACACACGCCATTATATCTATATAAATGTGGTTAGTAATTTAGTATTGTGTTTTGTAATAAAATATAGCATAATCCATTGTGTAATATTTGACTGAATTCTCCATTTTGGCAGACTGATGCTACGTTTAAATTAAAGGAATGAAATAAAAAATAATGTATTTGATAATCATTTTGAAAGATAAACTATTAATTTCAATTAAATGAAAATTCATTTCATCCCTTTATTTTTATTCCATGTGGAAGGTGGTAGAATAAAATATATTCTAACAGAATGGATATATATGATAATTTTGTCATCGTATTACATCATCCATCACCATCAACAACCAAATATACACTTGAAATGTCTTAAAATTATTACATTCTTTATTTTACTCGATTCGTTCAATCCAAACGTAAGATGATAAGAGTTTTGCTTATATCGACTAAAATTTGATGAATACAATTTTCATTATTAACATTGTTTCGTTGTTTTGTAAAGGACTGAAAACAAAGATGTTGCCACAATAGCATTGAATTCTCTTATATTATTTCTAAAGATTATTATAATTTACATACACAACTGGTGAGACTAAGTTGAAGACAATTTTAAAATAATAATTAAATGAATTAAATCAAAATAATTAACCTTCAATATTAGAAAATTATAACATTACAATTCTTTAATTAAAATTATAAATGAATCTAGTCGAGCTTTGAAATGATTAAGCTTGACATGTTTGCAAGCTTAAGTTAATGTTCAAGCATATACATTGTATATGTGTCAATCGAATCATTCATAAGTTGTGCTCTAATAGTTCGATATTTTATATTCTCAAAAATAAAAGTGGTTAAATAAGCCATCTTGGAACTAAACGTGTTGTACTGTATATAGCTAAGTTGAAAAATGATATATATTGCGAATATTTGTGTTGACTTTTTAGTTGTCAGTTATGTAGATAAATATTACTGATAATTTTTTTGAAAAAATATGTATAAATGAAGTCCTCTTATAATTATATTCAATCATAAATATTAATATATTTCGTAATTGTAATTCGAAACAAAATTATTATAATAGATAATAAGACTCAATTATGTTTAATTCATATATTTAAATATGAGCCAATCTCAATCTCAAACCATTTTTAAAGGTCTCAAACACAAACCAAGTTCGAATTCTTAACTATCTTAAAGCCCTTTCTATAGCTTGACAAAATTAGCAACTTTTCGGAAATAGAAAGAGCTGCACCAATTGGTGAGCCAAGACAAAGCTACAAAAGGCAGCACACTAAATACCAATAAAATAAAATAAAAAATATAAAAAAAATTAAGCAACTTGCAAAAGAGGTTGCAATGAGACGTTATTTTCAAAACCCAAAGTATTAACCCCACCTTGCCCTTCACCTTTCCATTTGTTCAATGGGAACAATAGCTCGTGACTCAGAGACACATATATACCAAAAGATACAAAATCAACTCAAATGTTTTATATAAAATGGACCCATCTTTTTAGGCCATTTCCCCAAATTTCAACATCCATACACCCCCCACAAGCCCCCCTTGTTTGCCTCTTGATCATTACCAAAAACAAAAATTAGTTGTACCATGAAGTACCACTTTATTAAAAGTCCAATTCAACTTGCTCAACTTAATGTCCGAATCCAGATGCATACAACTGATAAATCCAAAAAAATAAAAAACAAGAAGATTAAAACCGCAAACATGGAACATATTATCCTAAAGCAAACTTGATTTGATTTGATTTGGACGAAAGTTAAAACCGCGCACACATTAAGCGAAAAACGAAGTCGAGGGACCTACAATTCATCGATATGCTTAAAACTATAGAATTGTTTGTTTTATTGCATTATGTACGTTAAGTTTGTTCGATTAGACTGTTTTACAAATTTCAAACTCACTGCATTATTTTTAATGAACTTAGAACTTATAATTGTGTTTATAAATTAAAGACGTTAATAAAGTATGCACAAGATTTGTTTAACCTTGTAACTATATTTAAGTGGAGTCTACTCGTTAATTTAAAAATAAAAATTCATTAATATTGTACTTATAAGTTATATGGGATAGTAAAACAGAGACTTTGTAAGACGAGGGAGTAGGACTGTAGGAGTATCGAATTTCTCAGTCAAAGCTAATAATGATCCGGATGGTTTGAAGAAATGTGGTCACATAATTGTAGATAGTTCAATCATTTTGTTTCATTCATGCCATAAAGAGCGCAAAAAATTCAAACCAATAATTTAATTTCAAGTAAAATTCATCCTTAGTCAGCTCTACTGCACTAGTATAATTTTTCAATGCTCGAATTTTCAATGATGTCTTGACCTGGCGGCTTACCAGAAGAAGCTGTGCACCTACTCTCTATACCAATCACAAAGCGATTAGATTAAACCAAACAAGTCGTGCATTCAGACAGTGACAACTTGTTACAATTTAAGAACGAATAATAGCACACTCACATAAAAATTATATGAAAAACGAAAAAATAAAAACATACGATATACTCAGGTTCATCAATTTAGTTAGTTCTGTGTATCTCATGTATACATAAGATATCTCATACCATCTACAATGATTTACACACCAAACAATGTTTTATAGTAACTAGAAAACTCTAGCAATTATAACATGAGTTCAAACACATGAGACTCAAAATCTTAATAAAATTCAAGACCGGTCTACTAATAAATTCTCAAGCCCAATTACACCTTGCGCTTGGCTTCCAGGAGGCGTTGGTCCTTACAATCTCCGTCAGCTCACCGATGAGTTGGACAGCCGCTCGTTTATCGGAGAGCGAAACCTCTGACTACCCTATTGTAGTAGCCATTAATCAAACTCGCAGAAGTATGAGACAATTCCAATACAATTCTCTATTTGTCCGAGTCCACTTTCATATAACTCGGCAAAAGTGATCGAGTTGTAGCGAGTCATTAAATCGAGTTAGAAATAAGATGAAATTTAAGACTGCAGTTGAAATGGAGTAAGTATTGACAAACATACCTGAGTTGTTTGAATTGTACACTAGTAGAAATTCGGGAAGGACTAATAAATAAACTATAAAAAAAAAGAAAAGAAAAAAGAAAAGAAAAGAGTGAGAGAGAGAGAATCTATCAATACAGAGGTGCTATTAGGGCTGTAAACAGACATATTTGAATCTGAATACAGTAATATCTATATCCGTATCTTAGAAAAAGTATTTTATCTATATTCATATCTGATATTCGACAGATTTATTTAGATACCATTCGAATTCAATATTCGAAAAACTATTCGAATTCAAATATTATCCGTTTCCGAATAACTATCCGAATTCATTGGCATAATTAATAAAAATTTGTAAATAAATAATTAAAATATTAAAAAAATTACTATTATGATATTAATATAACATAACACAATCATATGATTAAAATTTTAAATTCAGAAGAAAAAAAATTAATCACTCTATTTAATAAAATATATTTACAGAAAATATTAAAAAATATTATAATTTTGTATAATAAGACTCGTTCTTTGTTCAGGATTATGATACCGAATATCTGATATTCGTTCTTCGATAAATATATTGGCAGACGAATGTTAAACGGATACGAATATATATCCGTATTCGTTTTCGTTTATTTATAAATATTTTTAATCGAATACGAATAGTATCTATTTAAATCAAATATAAAATATAAATAATATTCGTTTTAAACGAGTATGAACACAGACAAATATCTTATTTTTTGATTACCAACTGCACTCCTAGATGCCATATCTACTAGGGTTGGGCCGACGACCTTTTGTTCCCCCAAATTAATTTCCCCATAATCAATCAAGGCGACATACCTGCTACCAAAGTTATCATCCATCTTTGTCTGGCTACTACACGTTGTTTTTTCTTGCCTCAATATTTTTGTACTCGTTTACAATTTTTTGGGCTAAACAACCATTTTGATCTTAGTACTTTACAATTAATTTCAATTTCATTTGTGTATAAATTTTTTTTTTATAATAGTTCTTATACTTTAAAATAGAAGAATAATTTAGTCCCTTTTTAACTTAAATAATAACGTGGCTTTTCTTTTTTAATAAAAAATGTGCCAACATTTATTTTAATAATCTAAATGGGCATTAGTAAAGGAAAATTAGTAATTTGACAAATTGTGTAAATTTCTTTCTGCGTACAAATTTAGTTGAAAAAAGAAGAAGAATATTTTGCTCCAAAAATATTATCAAGGCTTATGACAAGGCAAACTAATAGTGCACATAGGATAGTAATTCTTGTTGAAACACAAATTCTAAACTTAATAAGTGGTATTTTTTGGATATTTAGTACTAAGACTTTGAATTTATTTATTGGGATATTTAATGTAATAAATATAAAATTAAGTAGTAATTCTTGTTGAATCAATTTTTTTTTTCTAATTTAGACTTACATATGTATTATATATCTCTTTATCGAATAAATTATGTTTCTTAATTTACCCTTGTGCATGAAGTCTAATGTTTAATTTATTGTTTTATTTTTTGGACATGCATACTTATTGTTTATAATATCACTTTTTTTGGGTGTTTATCGTTTATAACGTCTTTATTTTGTCTTGTAATTGGACATTATGATCATTGAACCATTAGAAGCAAAATAAATTGAAGTTTTATACATTGTTTGTACAAATGCAAATTCTCAAGGAATCTAAAATTGTGTGGGAATGTAAAAAATAACTAATCTCATATGTATATCTTAGAGAGTATGAATGTCATATAAGAATATAAACAATGAGGAACAAAGACATGTCTAAGTTGTGGAGGAAAATGAGTATGAATTTAAAAATATATTACTTGAAAAAAAAATTAGAAGTTTGAAATATCACTTAATAAAAAATAATAAAAAGTGATAAAAAGACTTGTTTATCCTTACTAAAAAAAAGAATTATCCATGTTGACACTTATTTATATTTTTTTAAAAGCCACGTCATTTTTTTAAGGAAAAAGACTAAATTGTTCCTCTATATTAGAGTACAAAGACTATTATGAAAAGAAAAAAAAATGTATATGAATAAAATTAAAACCAACTATATAGTACAAGGACCAAAATGATTGTTTAGCCCATTTTTTTAGGGACATTTACACTTTATAATACTTTTTAAAAATAATTACAAAAATCATACATCTATAAAATAATTACAAAAATACTACAGTTCATCATTTTTATTTACAATACTAATACAATTAAAAGTCCTTAAATTAAGGGATTAGTATTAATGGGCTGACATGGCAAATTAGTTTCCATCTTCCTCAAACATTTCTTTCTCGTTCGGTCTCTCTCTCTCTCTCTCCGCCCTTAATTCTCGATTAATACATCATCGTTCCGATCATCTTCTTCACCTTTGTAAGCTTCGTATATAATCTCCAATAGCGCTCTCATATTTCACTCAACAAAAGAGTTGACGTAGAACGGGTTTGGATCATACCCAGATCCCGAATTCATATCGCATGAATCCCAAATGTGATTATCATAATTATAATCATCCGTTAGTTGTTCTTATTCCTGTTGTTGTAGTGGTAATCATCATATTCTCTCTTTCACCCACACCAAATTGACAGTTCAAACTTGCATATTGTCAAAGAGATGGCAGCACATCTGGGCAACTCTTCCCCATATGAATTTGTACAAATACAATTTTCGGAGTTGCGCTAAATTTTTCCTATTTCGTACTTTGATTTTGTTGGATATTCATAACCATTTATTATGGTTAGTGAGTATGTAATGTTTATTGGAGTTTATGTAAAGTGGGTTGGATATACAGGTTGTTTCTGTTTTGATTATCATTATTAAAACATGTTTTGGTTACTTTCATATAACTATTTGGTTACTTATTTATTATGTTTTGGTTATTGTTATCTTATGGTTTGTTTACTATTATTGCGCCCTCAATGTGGGATTTTGGTTACTTTTATTTTTTATTCTGGTTAATATATAATTGTTTAGTATATATGGATTGCCTAAACTGGGTTTCATTACATGATATTTCTGTTTTGGTTACCATTAAAACCTATTCTAGTTACTATCATATAATTATGTGGTTACTGTTTTATTATGTTACATTATGGTTACTGTTATTAGTAACCAGATAGTTACAAGCTTGTATCAAGACAAACATCAAGTGTTAAATGTACATATGAGAGTGTCTTATTTATTTAGTTGATGTATACTTATAAATTGCATACTCATAAAAATTATCTAAAAATTATACAATTGGTATTTAAATCTGCATATAGAGGTAACCATTTTATTTTTTATGAGTAATCAAATTTACATAAAAAAATTTATGAGTATCCAAACCTACATATATGGTAACCATTTTTGTTTGTGTTAGTAACCGGATAATTATAAGCTTGTATCAGGACTGTTATAAAGTGTTAAATGTATATGTTTTATTTATACCATGTCATCATGATGAAATAAGAAACTCAAATATATGATGGTCACTTATAGATCTCATATATTAAAATAAAAATAGTTTGAGAGGTGCAGTTGGTAACCAAACCTGTATATAAGGGTAACTATTTTAGTTTTTGTTAGTAACCAAATAATTAAAAACTTATATCAAAACAGTTATCAAGTGCTTGATGTACATGTGAGGGTTCCCATTTATCTAGCTGATGGATACTTTTAAATTACATAGTTATAAAAGTTATTTGGAAATGGTCCAGTTGATAACTAAATATGAATATAGAGGTAACCATTTTATTTTAGATGGGTAACCAAATTTACATAAAAATATTTCAGAACAGTTACCAATTGTTTAATG
This sequence comes from Aralia elata, assembly GCA_034770075.1. Taxonomy (NCBI): domain Eukaryota; kingdom Viridiplantae; phylum Streptophyta; class Magnoliopsida; order Apiales; family Araliaceae; genus Aralia; species Aralia elata. The sequence goes on along the minus strand of CM068385.1, from coordinate 8,571,441 downwards.
TATATGTTTACTTTATATTGACAACTCATGATGGAATCAAAAATCAAAATAGTAATCAATAACAATTTTGGTTATTGTACACCATCAAAAATGTAACCGACCATGTGGTTAATGGTTACTAACAGTAAACAATTATATATTCATGTATTTACACTCTTTTTGTTTATGTTCCGTTGAAATAAAGCACAACTGAACTCATCTCCATTGTCTGACAACTGAATAAACATTGTAAAGTAACCAAATCAATATTAGACAGTAACCAAACTACATGATCTTAGTAACCAAAACATAAACAAAAATTTTATATACTATTGTTTGGTTACCTTCATACTTTAGTTTTTGTGAGTAATCATTTTGATATGGAGCAATGACACAAGTAAATCTAGGTAACCAAATAATAGTATGAAGAATTGGTTACCTTCATACCTAGAATTGGTACAAGTAAATCTAGATAACCATTCAAGTGGTTACCTTTGTATTCAAGAATTGGTTACTTTTATACTATTGTTTGGTTACCTTCATACTTTAGTTTTTGTGAGTAACCATTTTAATATGGAGCAATGATACAAGTAAATCTACGTAACCAAACAATAGTATGAAGATAACCAATTCTTGAATGTGCAGTAACTACGGCTCTGAATTCAACATGGTGACCAATTAAAGACTACACAAGTAAATTTAGGTAACCAAACACTAGTATGGAGGTAACCAATTTCTGAATGTGTAGTAATTACGGATCAATAATTTTTTCGCAAATGAAAATTTTGGATCTCTTCTTTGTCGGATTCGACTACTCTTCTTCTTCTTTATTCGTGTCTGGTTCACATAAACAAGAAGTCGTTCACACTAATTTTTTTGATTTGTTGAAGCTGGAGGAGGGATTGAATAATTTGTAGTAGATAGTACTTAGTTTCCAGATTCCTGGAGCTTCTTGTCAATGACGGTTTTTAATTTCTTCGTTGCCGGAGCTTTGATTGGTTCCAGATTTCTATTTTTTTTCGTTGCCGGATTTCTCTGTAGCACAAAGTTGGGTCTGATTTCTTCGTTACCTGACTTTTGCAGAAGAATGTTGATTTCTTCGTATACAACATTAAAAGATGGTTGCCGGATTTGGTTTGGTAACTGTCGAATGAGGCAGTTATTTCTCCTTGATTTTAGAGATTCTTTATTTATGTGAAACAGAATGATCTAATGTATTTATTGTTTTGCACTCTTTTTGAAATTATTTTGTGGATGCTCTATTCTTGTAATTACTTTATAAATGTTGTATATTACTGTAAAGAACCCTTTTTTTATCAATTGCAACAAAAATGTACAATTTTGATACCCATAGTATAATTCAACACCAAATGTATTACGTTAACACCAAAAAAAAACAGACAATTGATATTGTCAACGTAAAAATAATATTAATAAAGTAATAAATCCCGATAGAATAATTATAAAAACATCGTTACATATATATTTATTTTGACAATATATTTTATTGGGACAATATTTATAAACTTAAAAAATTTATTTATTCATCTGGAAAACTCACGTGTCGCGTGTACGTACAGATATGAATAGAATCTAACTTGACCCAAAAATTTAAGATATTAGAACTTAGGTCCATCTATATCTATATATATTAGTGATTCAAACTTTTATTATTTGTCGGATGTGAAATTCTAAGTGATATATACCTAACACTTATTACACCAGAAATATGAGTAGTCTTCCATTTTCCAAGCCTCGTGCTTTTTGTTCATGGAAAAAACGAAGACCTATCGGTCGCATAAATTAATTCGGTGCTGCTAAACTTATTTTGAAATTTCAAACGTAATATTTAAGCAAAACTAAATTGCGTGTTGATTGTATATTTGTAATAGGCGTTACTACATAATTTATTTATTTATTTTTTATTTATTTAACAAATAAATTCATCAGATCATCAATGAAGGTACTGGACAACGCATTTGATGAGTCGATGGCGGTGAAAAGTATAATTATTTTTATACAGGTACCGTACCTCCAATAGTTCAAATTTTATTTATATATATATATATATAATATTTTCTCTTCTTTTATATGTTTTTTCTTTTCGTTGGGTCGAATTTTGTTGAAAATTTTAAATTAAAACATTTATAATATTATATTAATTACCCTAATTGGTATCTCCCACCAACCATAAAACATTCGTGGTAGATAAGTTTTCACAAATTCATCATTATATTACTCCGGTCATATGTATCAATCATATCAATCAATGAAAATACTTCCTCCATCTTAAAAATTTAAAACAATACAATATATATACAAATAATAAATACTATGATAAAGAGAACTGTTTTACTGATAATGAATATTATAATAGATTTAATAAATAAATAAATATATTAATAAGGTATAAATTAAGATTTGAAGTGACATAAAATAAATATATAAATAAAATAAAAGAAGGAGTAGTGATAATGACTGTGGGGTCTTTTGCACAAAAAATATAGAATTCAGAAATGTTGAGTATAGCTGTAGCCACAAAAAATATTAGTAATATACAATTCTCTTTTGGTTTTTGTGGATGAGATTTCTCCCTCTCTCTTAAAATAAAGTCTTATTTTTGTAATCTATAAAAGAAAAATGACTATTTTTATTATAAGAAAGGAGGAATATAGTCATATTAATTTTTACTTTCTAAAAGTAATTTATAAATTTCAAAATAAATTTATTGTTGATTAATTTATTGCAAAATTACAGCAACTTATAATAAAAATTTATTTTCAAAACTCACTTGAATCACATCAATATTAATTTTTAAATTTTATAAAATTAACTAAAAAAGACAAAATAAAATTTGCTTTTGAATAGAGTGTAATTCAGGAAGAAAGATATGTGCATATAAATTGAAATAAGAAAAACAATAACAAATTAATAAAAAATTATACACGGACAACTAGTTATTAGACATATCATTATAACAAATTTATGTTGAATTATAATTATAAAACATATTAATATATGAAATTAAATAAATATATAAAATAATCTCATTTATTACGCATTCTTTCAAAATAATTATCATTAATATTTATCCCATTTAAAAAAGAATTTGATAAAGAATCATTTTTAGGAGATCCTCTTTCTTTTTCAGTTTTTATATATTTTTCTTCTTTTCGTGGAGGAGTCGTATGTAAAGTGGGCCCAAGCGACGCTGTAGCTGCTGTGTTTGGGGTTGGGATCCACCAAATAAGACCACTTCGTGGAGGTCCATGTCATCTTCCATTATATAGTATTATTTAAATATTTAAAATATAAAAAAAAAATTAAAAAAAAAAAAAAGAAGAAGAATAAAAGCAGTCATTTGAGGGGGTCGGTGCTTTCCGTGTACGACTTAATTGTACGGCATTATACGGAAAGAGTCCAGCTCGGTGGGTCCACATCCCATATATACTCGCGGGTCCCACAAGCCGACCTAATTCCGTACTTGGACGGACGCGTCTCATTTCTATGCTGGCTCTGCCGAGTAGTAACCGGCACGCTGCATTCTCGTTTTCTTGTACGAAAGTAGGACAAATGTATTTTTTTCAATTCATTAATTCCAAAGTTTGGTGGTACTTTAATTTTTCTATGAAATAAATAAATAAATAAAAATCTAATCATAAAAATAATAGACTCCAAGACCATAATTCTCCTTCTTTCTTCTGTTTGCCAAATTCCGAGAATCATTCATTCGTTTAATCAGATAAAATTTAGTGGATATTTACTGTACATAAAAATAAATTTGTTACAAACTTTCATGATACAATTAATCGAAAAAATGACATCCACAAGTCACAACAATACAAAATTAACGAAAATCCCTCACAAATAGAAAAATTAAATAATGATGATGCAAGAGAATAATAATAACAAGAAGATCAGTGGGAGATTCTTTCCAAAAGACAAAAAAAAAATTATGGATAAATTCTAATAGAGTAATGTTAAACACACAAATCATTTTACAAACTGGCTGATGTGGCACTGTTGTATTGGTGATAGTTAAAAAAAAATACCTCCCCACTACAACATTATCACCAATACAACAGTGTCATATCAGCAAATTTGTAAAATATTTATAAAATAGTTTGTGTCTCTAGCATTATTCATTTTAATATGCTTCTAGAAAACTCAAATGCCAAGAGTATATTGTGGAGTGATGCAATTCCTACCTTAATTGCTTCAAATAATTAATAATGGAGTAACTGTTTTTTTTCCTTCTTAAATTCTTTTGCTTCTAGCTGGGAAAAGATGACTTCTTGACTTTTGAGCTTGGATCTATCGACCAAAGGTGATGATTGTTCATTGAATATGCTCAAAAAATAGTATGGGGGGACTTTCATAGCAACGTGCATTTTCAATTACTTTTGTGACAAGAATGGAATGGAAAATATGATGAGCATAGGACTATTTCTTTCTTTTAAGATTTAGTGCGTACAACCATATATATTCCTTTGACCGTTTAAATGTCCAAAATATGACCAAACTGTGGGATAGAATGGTCTGCTTTTACGGAAAAAAAATATAAAAATAATAATAATAATAATTTGTTTGATTATTTTTTTCGACAAAAGGACCGTGCATATATTACCACAGAATAAAAGTTCATTTCATTACGCTGATTTTCATTTTATACGGAAGAAATTGTACGTATAATGAAATTTGTTCCAATAAAATGATATTACGAGCAATGAGATCGTGGATAGTTGAAACATTGATAAATCAAATAATAATAATAATAATAATAATAATAATAACCATAATTATTATAAGAATAAATAGTAAATAGTATTGTACGGAACACCCAAAAAAAAGGAACTAAAAAAGAAAAAGTCTATGAGTCTATTACGTTCACACCTCGACATAATGGCCCATAACCCGTCATAATTCCTAAACCACCAAGCCCTTTGAATGGTCCTGTGGAGCTTTGCTTTGCATGTCACGGTCCATAACTACTGGTGGTACCATTAATTCATGGTTCCCATAATATTTAATTTGTAATCATTATATTTATTGGCACTTCACTTTTTATTTAATAAATAATATTTTTACTTTCTCAATAAACATATTTAATAAATTCTATTTAAATATTAATCTACAATTACATTTTAATAATTAAAGTACGCTTAAAAATTCTTTAATCAAAAATATGAAAATCATAGAACTAATGAAAAAAAAAATCATGTTAGTTATAACAAAAATGATATAAGAAAAATATGCTTATAATATCGTATACCATACTTGATTGTCATTCTAAACACGCATACTTGTCTAAGAATAATTAAATAAATTATTTTCATATAATACATTATCAAAAGAGATAATATATTTGACATGTGTTGTGTTGTGTTATTTATAAATGTGTAATAAATATAAGAGCAGTGTTAATAAAAGTGAGGAGCCAAATTGATAAACTTTAAAAATTGCACTCTAACACAAAAAAATAAATGTAAATACAAAATTAAAACATTATTTAATACTAATATACTTTATTAATCCAGTAGGTATCGGAATTTAGTGAGGACAATGTTGGGATTGAATTAATTATGTATAATGATCATGACTTATCTTAGATTTAGTTTCTGCATGTGAATTCTGGGCGGCTAATCTCAAGTTACTTTATATTTAATTTACTTTTTAAGTCAAATAAAGAAAACGACTTTATCCATAATTAAAAGATACTCCATTCGTTTCAAAATTATATATACAATTTAATTTTTGAGTCAAATAAGGATATATTAAACTTCAAAATTAATATGAGTCATAAAAGTTTAAAATGAAATAAATTTTGTGATTACTAATTTTTATTATATATTATAAAATTATAATAATTATTTTAACTAAAATTAAATAAATTTATATTAATTTAAAATTTAATATGCTGTAATTTGACTTCGAAAGTCAAATTATTTTTCTACGATGCGGGAGTATAAGATACTAGAATATACCTTTACGAACCATGGAAGGAACACAAATCTTGAATGGCTATGGAATTAGTAGTATATACCTTTATTCTCCAAAAAAAAAAAAGTGTATACCTTTATGTCAAATTGTGAGGTTTAATTTCTTTAAATTTTAAGGTCATAATATTTTCTTTCTTCTTTTTTATCGTCCTTATCTTCAAATCAATAAGTGACATTTTTTTACGAAGTCTTGAAATAAAAATTGAAAATAATTTTCATATAAATTATTAGATGATTAGATGACATTCTTTTTTGACAAAATCCTGAGAACATATAAATTTCTAATATATATATATATATATATATATATATATATATATAAACAGACTTGGTGATTAGATGCTCCTATCACTAACATAGAGTCAAGCATACAATCAACTTCAGAAGTTCGTGTTGATTTGCAATTTGCAATTTGAATTATTAATGTGCCACTAATATACATACAAATGTTCTTTTTCACACTTATATTTCTTTAGATTGTGTTTGTGAGTTTGAAAGGATTAAATAAAAAAAAAAAGTACAGGATACGAAGAAATGGAAATGAATTATAATTTTTTTTGTTATATTTATAAATTTTAAAAAATATATATATAAAAAGAAAATTTTAATTATATTTTCTCTAATTTATAAATTATGATATACTACGAACTCGGTTGGCGCTAGCTTTTGAGATTAAAAATATATAGAGACGTAGTACGGTGACTAGTGACTACGCAAACATAAATTGATTTAAAAGACAGAAGGGGGGAGTCTTACGGAAGTTCATGTTTAATTGGTGGCTGTCGTGTTTTACGATTTCGACGGATATGATATGGAATCATACGTTTGGGATCCACGCGGGATGAAGAAGCGTGAGGGGAATTTGAGTATAAAGCTGAAAACGGAAGTGGACAAAGGCGTTAAAGGGACATCCATCACGGAAGGTGTACTGTAACGGACTACGGAAAAACAAAAGAAAAGGGAATAGAATAGAATAGTCGGAGTAGGAGAGAGAGTTAAAGAGCGAGTGAGTGACTCAACCGGCAATCACGCTTCCAACGTTTTCTGCACCTTGTCTCCCTTTTCTCTCTCTCTCCTCCTCCTTTCTTATCCTTCTCTCTCTTTCTTACATTTTTTTTTGAGAATTTATTTGAATTCGATGAAAAATAATACATCGTGAATGTTTACATTAATTTTTTAATTTTAAAATAAATAGTAGTGATATTTTTTTTGAAAAGATATATATAATAAGTGAGATATTTTTATAATTTTATTTAATTTTATGTATTAATATATTTCGTAATTATAATTTGATACAAATTTATCGTATTATATAGCAGGATTTTAATTTGATTTTAAAGATATATTTCATCGTAGAGCGTAAAAAAAACATTCTGAAAAAGGGGCTAGAAAGAAATAGAAAAACTTACGAGAAATTTATTTTTTTGCATATAATGCATTGGTTAATTTTGAATTTTAAGATTTTTTATAAGGGATAGACTCGAACATGTATTCTTACGATGTAAAAAAAAAGAGTACTCTAACACTACACTATCATATTTTATCTTCTTGAGTTTGTAACTTGAAAAGTTCCAATGGGGTAAGGAAAAAGAATAAGTTAAGCTAAAATTTCTAATACTTTTTTTATATTTTAAAATCATACTTTACAACATAATTAATCACAAAAAATATATTCAATTAATATGATAATGACACATCATTTTGATAAATAATTTGTGACAAAAATTTAAGACTTCAAAAATTATACGGGTAATAGAGAGGTTCTACAAGCCAGGCTAATTAAGAAAATATAAAATTTCTCTACATTTGTTGGATAAATATATCTCTTGACTCTAAAATCTAGTAGAAAAGAATGAAAGTAAATGAATTTATAGTATTTGTTCTCAATCTACAATTACTTTAATAACTGTTTATTTTTTTAATAACAGTTGACCAATAATATTGAGGATAATTATGACATTGTTAAGTATTGACAGCTGAGTTATAAACTTGTACAGAAAAAATAATAAACAATGAATGAATAAAATACATAAATGAAGTCGGAAAAAAAAATTAACGAATGAGATTCTTTTGTAAAATAAGAAACAATTGACAAATGAGATTTTTTTTTTACTGAGCAGAGGAAGTATAAAAGCAAAATCACATTTTGTATGTGTCTGTCGTATTTTCATTTTGAAATAAATAAATTTTGTTTTATTATTGAAAAATCACTTTATGGATAATTTCATAAATTTTATAAGCACAAATAAAAATGAACATTTTCTGTATCTTTAATGATAAAAGATAAATGATTAATCATTAAAAGCAAAATAATGTCACCAATTAGAGGGTGACACGTGACATTCCTAAAATGGGAATAAGTTATACTTTTAATAATTAGAGTTAAAAATTTTGCGTACAACTTTTATATATATATATATATATATATATATATATATATAATATATATATTTCTATATCAAACGTTAGTTATTAGCACTATTTCAACAAGTTGATTTGTGATTAGTAGGAATTTGCGACCAGTATAACTCTCACTAACGGTCTGACTAATGACTATTACGCTTCTCATTTTGGATTTTCAAACTGGACACTAGTAGGACTTGCTGTCAGAATACAAGAAAAATAAAAAAAGAGATGAGTCTAGTCACAGTTCCATCCTCAGCGTAATAGTCAATATTTTGACTAATTTTTCTAAAAATTTGTCTCATTAGATATTTGTACATCGATTCTCTTATCATAGTGGAGAAATCTAGTCTGTAGTTTTGAACGATTGTATTGATTGAATTTCCTTAGACGGAATACAATGCTTAATAGTTTATGAACATGTTATACAAATCGACATACTGGTTAATCATAATTACAAGAATAGTGAAGTAGTTGATAAATATTGTTACCTAATTGTGATCGTGAAATTTATGATTTCACGTATGTTCAAACAAGATTTATCCACTATGATAGAGGGCCGATGTACAAATTGAGGATGGAACAAAAGGAGTAATATATTTAGTATACTCCAATATTTATTATTGCGTTGTATTCTGGCCGCATGTGTACTAGCGGCCAGTTTGAAAAGTCAAAATTTGCACTAACCGTAGATCCTACTAGCGGTTCTCGCTCAAGCCTTATTCAATTTCATCCCTTAAAATCATACAATAAAACGACCATAGATCAATTTGTTGGAATAGTATCTATAACTAATATTTTATTATGAAATAGATTCCATATATATATATATATACTACCATATAAACCCGTGCCTCCGGCAACTTGGAAGAGAAAGAGATAGAATCAGAGAAAAAGAAACAAAGAGCCGGGAGAGGGAGAAAGGGGGTAGAGAGAGACGAAGAAGACGAAGAGATTATATTTTAAATTTTAGACTTGGACGGTGAGATTTATCTCAAATTTTGGACGATTCTGATGATTTATTAAAGTGAACAAAAAATTCAAAATCAATTGTGTTTTGTTATATAGATGTATACACACGCATATCATTGTCCCCTTGTCTATCACCTTGTAATATATATTTATTTCTTAGAGGGAGATAAGTCGTTCATTGCATGTTTATCTGTTAGATGATATCATACTACTATAATTAGCAGCAGTCCAAATTCCAACCTAATTCAGTGTGAACGCTTTATTAATACAGAATTTTATTTTTTAAAATAAGTTTATGTGATATTCATGGGAATTATTAAAAGTTTGATTTTGACATATTTATTAAATATATTCATCCAACTCAAATGTTAACCAAAACTAGTACTCCATCCAATAAGGTTTTCATAATAAAAAATAAATAAATAATAATTATTTGTTGACCAATTGAATCTCAATTTTTTTTAATGCAACACACTGAATTAAATTCGTTTCTTCAGTTAAACTATAAAATTTTATATAATTTATCAACAATTTAAAATTTTAAAATTTTGTAAATTGGTTCTGATAATAAAAATGGGACTCCTCTTTAATGGGTTATACTTTTTAACCGGATGGGTTTAATATTCAAACTAATTACTCTCATTGTCTCGCATAAACATGCACTCTGTTTCTGAGTTTAAAACGAAAAAAAATATTAAAAAGTTTAATTTATAACAAAAAAGAAAGGAATAGAAAATTTATATGTTTTTCTTTATATTGTTATTGAATTTATAAAAATTAAAAAAATTAAAAAAAAACTTAAGTTTCACATTTAAGTTACTAAGGTATCCTTATATTAATTTTATTATGTTTATAATTTAGAGGGTATAATAAAAATTATAAAAGATGATCTTATCTTTATTTAGTTTCTGTCCAAAGGGGACGAAAAAGTTTAGTAAGAAAAGTGACTCTATTTAATTTCTTTTTAATTTATTAAAAAATTCAGTAACATATGAATTGAACAGAAAACTTAAATTTAAAATTTTCGTTCATTTCCTATTTTTTTGTCTATTTTAAATTAAAAGAGTTTCATTTATAAATATTAATAATTTATTTTTATTTCATGTTTATTAATGATGGCATGAGATAAGATTATGATAAGAACATAATACTATTAGGAAGCTTAATGATTAAAGTCTTCAAACAGGTCTACATTTGGTTCAATTTTTACTTTGTAGATAAATATGCAAATCACTTAAATATGTAAAACACAGTCGGAACAAATGACATTAAACATAAAAATCATGTGATAAAGCAGCAACAATTTGCAATACAAATTATATTCAAAATAATAAAGTACTCTTATAAAGCACCGAGTCCTGTTATATATTATAAAAAAATTTCTGTTTAATCATAATTAAATAATTCATTGATATATGAGAACAGACAGAATTATAATCGAATAATATATATAATTAATATACTTATTTACGTAATTGACAATAAAAAATAATTTATAAATAAAACACACAGAACTAATCTAATCAGAGGTAAGAATTAGCAGTTAACTAAAACCGATCCAGGAACAATGGTATTCCACAGCCAAACAGGCTTAATCTCACATGACCGGTGATATTCAACTTAAAAGAATGTGTAATCTATCTCTCTCCCCAAAAGAAAAAAAGAGAAAAAGAAAAAAGGAACAAATGTTTTTAATTTTTTTAATGTTCCGTTTAAATAATAAATGAGTGTATAGGAGTAATAAATTATAGAGAGAACAATAATTGTACCTGCCAAGTACGCTTACCTGTACCTCTCAACTATATCGAATGCCCATTTTCTCTTTCTCTTTCTCTCCTCTATAATAATATTTTATATCCCCCTTACACTCCTTCCCCAACCTCCCTCTATCTCCTCCATCACTCACTTTCTCTCTCTAAAATTCTCTTCTCTTCTCTCCAACTTTTCTCTCTCCAAAAATTCTCTCATGAAGAAGTTGATTCGCCGACTCTCGCGCGTTGCGGATTCCTCGACGTACTCGACTTCTTCTCCGATAGGAATCGCTCTCGTCTGCTCGGCCTCGCCGAGCGACTCTCCTTTCGCACGCTGAAGCTCCGCAGATCCGGGCGGCGTGCCGGAGGGACATCCTGCCGGTGTTACGTTCGGCGAGGAAATGGAACGGTTCATCGTGGAGCGCCGAGCTGCTGAACCACCCGATCTTCCTACAGCGCTGCTCAATAAATCGCTCAGGAAGTACGGGTACGAGCAAAAAGGCCGTCCTTCGTATTCCGTGCCACGTGCTCGAATTCGAAACGAGTCCACTTGAAGCTTTACGAGTCGGAGAGATTTCGCCGGACGTTTCCAAGATCTCCTCAACTCATTTTCCGATGAATTTCTCTAGGTTCGCCGGGAATGATACTCCTACTTCTTTTTTTCTTTTTTTTTTCATCACTTTTGTGACAGTGAGGTTTAATTAGGGAAGCTGACAGAGTTAGATCTTGATCGTAGGAAACTAGCTCGATCTTTGTTTTTTATATATACCTCAGTTAAATTTACAAATCGATGTTTTCAAGAGTAAAAATTAGGGTTCGGATGAATGGGAGTGTTTTTGGCTAAGGTGTAGAGAGAGAGAGAGAGGTGATAAATAGCTCTCCTCACTGAATACAGCAATGGAGATTAGTTCTTGAAATTTTTTTGCCCTAAATAATTACATTGTCTTCTTAATTTTCCTTGGTTTGGCTAACAACTAATGAAGAAATGGAAAAGGAAATTAAAATTACTAATTTCATCGCTTGTATATTCCTTTTTTTTTTTTTTTTTTCCTTTAAAACATTACGTTGAGCAAAATGCCATTATATTATATTTGGATCTTTTGGTAGAAATGGTCTTTATTCATTTCTCGCTCGGAGGAATAATAGCCTAAGATTTTTGTTGAAGGGACTTTAACTAGAGTGGACAATGAAGTTGGTGGAAAAATTAACGGAAATAATACTTGAAATCGGTTTTAACGTACTTTCAAGAGAACATCGCACATGTTAACGGAGATGGTGATTTTAGATAGTAAAAAAATAATAATTTATTTAGACAGTGTAGAAAAATAACGTGTATTTATGTAATTGAAATGTTGAATTTGCATAGCACTTATGAGTTTAAAAAATCAAATACTCTTGACTTATGATTATAAAATATTATTACACATTGAAATGATAGGTTTCATTAATCATGTGTCCATAATTTTAACACAATTTTTTACCATATACATTATTTTTGTTAATATATTAAGTTTAACTCTCTAATAATAAAATATAATTTATTTTTATAAATTGTTTATTTATAGAGTTCTATTATGTATTAGTCGATAAAATTATGTTCAAAATTATAATTACGCTAAATTTATCAATACGACAACAAGCCAAAACATGAGATTAGGAGGAATTATAGAAAAAAAATCACTTTTTAACACACATTTTTTAAAAAATAAATCACAAAATACTTAAATAACATAATTAAAAAATTAAGAAAAAAAATCAATCTACAAACATTCGCAATATATTATTTTATTTATTTTTAAGGGGTGCGGAAATTCAAAACCTTCGTATCCGATGACCGGTAGGGAAAGAAAACGTTGGGGTTATCTTGAGAAGTGTGTTTTTTGTCCTAGACATTTTCTGTAATTTCCGTGAATTTCCGGTGGCTCTTTTGTGGCTTTCAATATGGGGTTAGAATACTGTTTTTAACTAGTAGCCTTTGAACTGGGAACGGGTATACTAGTCAATAGACTTTGGAAAAGGCGGGGTAGATTCCCGTCACAACAATTTGAGCTGCATGAATCGACAATAGTAAATTATATACTGGTAGGATTATGCTCCATATTAATGGGTGGAGCCCGTTATACGCAACCTTGGAAGGGTAGTGTGGTGTGCCTGTTACAACGTGAAGAAAGGTAAGGGCGTGTTTGGATAGGGTACTATACTTTTGTTATGCAAAAATTAATATTATATATCAACTAATTTTTTATACTCCACTTCGTCCCAAATTAATTGCTCAGTTTTGAACTTGTTTTAAATCAAAATTGAACTATTTTTAAAATTAACATATATATAAATAATATTTCTAAAATTTATAAAAATAGGGGATTAGTAATAAATTGTTATTCCCTCCGACCCAAATTAAATTGCATTTCTATGACTTTTAAAAAAGTCAAATAGTGACTTATTTTTAAAACAAATCTTTTTACTATTATTGCTAACATATAGGTGAAAAATATTATAACCAAAAGAAAGTATATACAAATTTGGAATTACTAATTTTTAATTTTTATAATTTTAGAAATATATTTATTATATGCTTAATTAATTAATTTTAAAAATAGTCAATTTGACTTAAAAATATCCTAGAAAAGCAATTTAATTTGGGACGGAGGGAGTATATACTCTTCTTTTGGTTAAAATCTCATCACCTATATTATAAGCAGAAATAAGTTAAAAAGATTAGTTTTTAAAAATGGTCAATTTGACTTAAAAAAAGTCAAAACTGAGCAATTAATTTTGGGGACGGAGGAAGTTAAAACAAAAAATTAAATTAGCAATCACAGTTAAGATAAAAATTTTAAAACCATAAAAATAATACACCTCGCTTCAGACTCATTTATTTCAGATTATTTATAATCGACATAAATTTGTCAATTAGAGCAACAGTTTCGTTTGGAGCCAATTTTTTTTGTAAATTATATAATAAATTTGGTTGTTCGCACAAATTTGTAAATTGTCCCTTGGTTTTGAAAAAAAAAAATAAGAAGAAAAAACCATACTAACTTTGATACCTATGATGATTTTTATGTTTGTAATATTGTAAATCGTTTCAATGATGCATTGACTGCTCCTAATATGTTATTCTTGAATAAGAATTTTTATTTGACTAATTAACAAAACAAGAAGAAAAAAAAGTTGAAATTATTGACTCAATTTTACGTGGATTTTTTTCTACCTGAAATCCTGTAAATTCTTCCACGAAGGGAATGAAATGAATAATATAAGTTGTGATATAACCAATTCAAAGTTGGCACATTTCACATATACTTTTTTGTTTGAACTGATAGTTGTAGTATAGATCTACAGACTACAGAGCACAAGCTAGAATGTTTCAACAGAAATAATATTGGATTATTCTAATTTTTTTTTTTTAAGTTTTGATATTATATTTGAACGAAAGTATTATATTCACAATTAAAAACTGATAATTTTTCATTATGTCTCCTCTCTTATATTGTTAGAATTTAAGAACGAATAATAACACAATCACACAGAAATTATATAAAAAATAAAAAAAAATAACACATGATAATACTCAAGGTTCACTAATTTAGTTAGTCTTTATTTTTGTTTGTCGGATGTAATCCATGAGATATTTTACACGCTTAATAATGATCCACAACACCAATAAACGTTTTGCAGTAACTAGAAATTTAAGCTCCATACTAAACACTCAAGTTGGGGTAGCCGCTCGTTCAACGGGAAACGAGATCTTTGACTTACCTTGTCACTGTAGTCCATTAGTCGAATCCGCAGAAGTATGATTCAATCATAATATTACGTAAATGTGGAACACACTTATTATTCCGTAGTATAAAAAAACTTTTATTTATAAAAATATCAATTCTGTAATTTTTATTTAAATGTTCGGGATTTTAAATGGATGTCAACTGACATGATATTAAGCTCAAACTCCGCGCACTATTTTTGGATCTCAACTTACCAAATTACACCAATACAAACAATATCCCCCCAAAACATATTTGGCCGTCCAATAATATACATGAAAACCCATCTTTAAAGTTTATTAATATTTGGGAAATCCGAACAGTAATTTAAAATAACCAGACTCAACAAATATCACTGAGAGCCTGATTCCCTGTGTAAGTACTTATTGAGAAAATAAATACCTTAAACTAATAACCGACATTTTTTAAACATCACATGTGAAGAACAATGTGATCACAATATCATCACTTTTTCTATTTTAAAAATATAAGGATATAGAATTTGATTTTTATAATCAGTTTTGTAATATTTTAGAATTTTAATATGAGAATATGATAAAATTATCCTTAAACACAATTATTAAAATTGTAAAACTATTTAATTATTACTACGAATAATTATAAAAAATTTTGTTTTCCAAACATAAATGAATCACAATAATTTTGAATATAGAAATATTTAAAAAAAATTAAACTTGATTTTATATCTTGAAGGATAATGATATATATATAACGAATGTTTTATGTCGACTATTTAATTGTCAGTACTACGTAGAACAAGTATATAAATAAAAAATTAAACATTTTTTAAAAAGATATATAATCAAATAAATTTTTTTTTATAATTTTTTTACTAATTTTATATTATTAATAAACATTTTTATAATTATAAATCGTTATAGAAATTTATCGCAATACCGTGCCCGAGTCTAATTTGAAAGGGGGCTTTCCCACCTAAAACAATGTTGAATATTGTTTGATGCCATAAACTTGTGCCACCAAATGTGATTAGGTAAGCCATACGTACTAATTGATATCCGTTTCATACAGAAACCATATTAGTATTCTAATAAGTTTCTTGGTTTATCTTTTTTAATGTACAAGTTGGATGTCATATGTCCCATTAAAGCTAAATTAGTGTCACAATTACACATGTTTCTTGGTCCGATGATTAGGATTTCTGACCATGGACCACAATTATTATAAACTTATTTTTATTTTATTCCATTTAGTTTGAAACTTTTTGTTTATATAATTAAAATTTATGTGAGAAAGCTTCTAAACAATTTCGCTGCAATTTCTTGTATGAAAACTAAAAAAAACTATTCAAATTAATGAGTTGATTATAGTATCAATCATTGGATCCGAGAAAACAGTTCAAAACACATGTCATCCCTAAGTATATTTTGTGTAACAAAATTCTTAATATCCCACTGGGCTACATTGCCATGCCATGAAGTCTAATGTTTAATATATTGGCTAAGAATTCACATATATTTTATTTTGGTACAATATCCAAATATTTCCATTTTCTTTTTTCTCAATCTTATGATCAGTCAACCCAAAAGAAGTTGAACATTCACTATTGAAATTGGACAAAATAGGAAACCACCCCCACTTATCATTTTACTATTCACAATCCAATATATATTATATATTAATATATATATATATTATATATATATATATTAGGCTAAAGGATTGTTTTAAGCTATTTTTAAAAAAAATTAAAATACACAGTTTGTAACCTAGAAGTTTTGTAAGGTTATTGATATTTGTACCCCTAAAGTTCTTTTTAATGTTTTAATCATTCAAAAGTGAAAATGACATTTTGTTTTAGCGTAAAGAACTTTGAGGGTGCATTATGTAGAGCTAAAAAGAATTTTGGTGGATACAGTTTTATGATCAGTTTAAACATCGGAGAGAGCCGTATTTTTGTTTAACATAAAAGGATTCTTGGGTGCACTTAGATATCTGTTTTAAATATTAGGGTGTAAATCTTAACTAATCCTACAAAATTTGATGTTTCAAGAAACTAATTTAATTAGGTTTTTTTTAAATAAAAAAAGAAACAAGCAAGCACTTGTTATTTTATTTTGCTAATGAATTATAATTTTTTTATAAAATATAATTCATTTTTTAAATATTATTTTTAAAATGGAGCTAGTAGCTCTTATTTCTTTAATGGAAATAAAGTCCATTGATTTGAGAATTTTTTAAATACAAGGCTTCATGTGATAACTTTGTTTATAAATGCATTGTGGAACCAGAATAGGAGTATATAGCTTTAATATTTGAATGAAACATGTTAACTTTTGGTACCAATGTCAATAAATGACAAAATTATTGTTATTATTAACATTCTTAAACTTTCAAAGATGCCTTATCATTGTCTGGAGGATTAACGATTTATGACTCGAAAATTGAACAGACAACGAGCTAGATACAAAAAAAACAAAAAAAAAAACATAAAAAAACAGGATTGACACACAAAAAAAAAAAAAAACAATCAGAAGCAAATATAGATGATACTAATAATAATAAATATTACTTCTCCTCCCTTCCTCAAAAATAAATAAAATATAATTTTCTATATATATAATATATATATATTAGAAAATTAAAATTAAAAAAAAAAATAAATTTATTCTTAATGGATCTTACAAAGTTATATAAAAATCATAAGATACTGTTTAATTTTTTTTTATATTAAAAGACTCCATTAAAATGACATAATTATTTTTTTTATTTTATATATTTTATTTATTTTTTAAAACAAATAAAAAAACTTTTTAATACCTTTAATTATCTCTTTGAGTAACGGAGGGAAGTATAATATAATATCAGCTGGGGAGTAGGTTAAAGGGTATCATTTCGTTGTTTGGGACAATTAATTAGTGGGAGAATCGTCCTATTCTCTTTGGCTAATGGCCACCCCATGGGATTGGAGTAGAGTGTGTTCAAACTTTTATTTAAAAGCAACACTTGAGTGAATGTATTAATAGTGTAACAAGAATTTATTAGCAACTTAAATAATCACTTGATTGAGGGACTTAAATAAGTCAAAAAATTTCGATCAAATGGTCACGAACTCGAAGTGCCAATTGCAAAAAGCTGAAACTCGACAATTGGAAATTGGTAATTTTGATGAAAAAAAATAATAAAAAGTCGTGTCAACTAAATATTGTAAAACGAAATTAAATTAGCGATTAATGTAAATAATATATACCGATAAGATATAATAGAATTAAAAGTAGGACCCTTTCTTAATTTTTATTTTTATCTCAATTATACTTACAATCATAAATTCGACTAAAAACTTTTCACAATATATAACAAACTCTTTGATGAATTAAACCGGTCTCACAAAAATGTCAAGTTAAAAGAATGATTCTTATTATTTTAAATATAATTGTTTTTCGAAGTCATTATTAATGGTGCCCCCGTTAGGTGTTTGATGAGTTTTTGTTTATATTATCTATTATTTCTATTTAAAAATTTATTATTTTTAATTTTTTATTATAATATATTACAATTACAAAATATTTCAGTCTTTCAAAATTATAATGAATATTTTTATAAATTTATAATACTTGTCGTATCCATAAGATGGGATTGAGTCCTTTTATATAGTTTTTGAAATCTTATAATAACCTTTTTCCTTTAAGAGGAGTTATTTAGGGAAACGAAAATGATTATGGGCATAGTGTCCCATGTGACCAAAAAATCAAGTGGAAACCTGGATCAAGTCAGTCTTGTGACTTGGTTTCAGGTTACTCCGCAGGTTGACTCGTTTCATTGTGTTGATCCATTTTCATTTTCCTAAGCTTAGAAGATACTAATAACATTATTATATAAACATTGGCAGTTGGGAATATTCAACCATATGGAGAACCAAAAATATCGAAAGCTAATCTGAACTCTAACTATTTGGTATTTTGACTATATTATATAAAATATATAATAATATATAGATATATATATTTATATACTACACACACACACACACAATCTTATAAAGTATATGGTAATCCTTGTGTGTCAAAATTTAACGATATAATTGTATTTTTTTAAAAATTATATGCACATAACATAAACTTGCTAACAATGTTTTTTTAAAATATTTTCTGCAAACTACTAATCACATTCTTTAATATATATATATATATAAATTATATAAATATATATATAAAGTATATATAAGATATAATATATATCTTACTGTCATAGGCAACAAATAAATTTTTTAAATTTTTTTCCTTTTGGAAAAATCCAGCAACACATCCAAAATTCCATTTTGTCATGTATCCCTATGCACCTCAGTTTTTGATTCCATTAAAAGAATATCTATCCCACCCAAAATTTTCGGTTTGGCCGTGAATTCCCTCAACTGTAAACGGATTTTATTAACAACCAATTTTTCAACCCCATATGAAATTAATTAACACAACCGTAAACTGGTATTTTTAAACGGTATTTCAATAGGAATTTATCAATTTCTATAATTTGAGAGAACATCAAGAAATTTTAATTGTTTTAAAATTATTAAATAAATTTTATCATGGTTAAATAATATTACATAAACTATTTAAAAAATTAGAAACTATCTCAATTTTTTTTTAAAAATATAAAATTTGTCCTGATTCCTGTTGGACTCCGTAAAAAACACTGATTTTACGAAACAGAATAAATATTGATTCTCAATAATAAATTATATTGGTTAAACCTGCAGGCCACGAAGTTTCCTAAAGGCCTATACAGTTTAGAACTACATATATATTATATACATGGGACGACGGTATTATTCATGATTGGTTCACATGAAGATTATTTACGATATATATTATATATATATACAAAAACCCCTTAATTATCGCAGCCTAGCACATGGTACCATTGCCTTAACACAGATACAAACACCAATAGAGATTTATAACTACATCCTTTATTTAAGCATAATTTGAAGACACCAAGGTATTTTTGCTCTTTGGTTCTGATTCTTCAAATGGAAGAAGGATTCCAAGAAAAAGACGGGTCAGTGTCCTCTGCCAAGTAAAAAATTAAACATGTGAATAATGGTGGATCTTGGCCACATGCTCCTCCCTCTCAAATATCTCATTTCCACATTCACCAATCACCATAAGAACTTTCTACTACATCTTTTTCCATTGTGACTTCTTCTGCAAACACTGTTAGGGAACGTTTATAATATTATATTATTGGATCAGATTCCTATTACTACAAAATTTATAGCGACTTCCTCTATTTTTAATTGGCAAACGCACCCTAAAACGCTCCATATATAAGACAAGACAATAAATATGGATTAATACTTTATTAAGTGGAACGAACAGAGATAGATTGACCCGAAAAATGCTTTCAATAAGTGGAATAGTCCTTATTGTGTTGCGTGTGTGGTGATTCATAGTTACTAGGTGCATGTGTGTTGTGGATCAATTCATCTAGATTGTAGAATAGACTAAGATTTTTTCTTAAGAAAATCACACAGTCAACTTTTCGCTATTATTAATGGGCAGACATTTTTATTGTTCACATTCTGTTAGGAAGTACCCTTAGTATAGTGTAACTTCATTATTTTTTATTGACGAAATGCACTAAAAGATTTTTTAAATCTCGTGCGTCCAATATCTTGGATGGATGATGTGAGATGAAGTTGACCTAGAAAATGCTTTCCCATAAAAAAAATGATAAGTGATAACTAATAAAAATTATCTCCTTATATTATGATGCAAATGAAATTCTGTTAATTTAATTGGCCCTGCAATAAATTTTCACGAAGAATATTAGTGAAGAGAAAGCATTCATAGCTAACTGATTTTTTATAACCGTCCACCTGAATCATGAATAACCAACCCCCGCGTCCATAATTACGGAGCAGCTCCCCTAAACAAGTTTTTTTTCAAAAATGTCACTTTTTCTTTCCATCTGTGTTACTTAGACAAGAATAAAAGGGAATGGAAATGAGGTTTGGAATGCATGACAGAAGATATTATTCCCATCCAGCACATGAATCTCTAGCCCAGACCCCAATGGCTAAGAGCTTAATCATCCATGCAAGGCCAATCCCTTCTTACAGATACAAAAGAAAAAGCAATTGAAAGATAGTTAATGAATGCAAATTTGTCAGAGCCAAAAAGAAAATCTATGGACCTGCAGATTAACTAGATTTTGTTACAGTTACTACTATTCCGTACAACCAAAACTTTCAAACAGGTTAATTTATTGGCTTTATCTAGACAGAGAGGAACATAGGACCACTACGAGATTCTAGAATATTTGCTTGAATCAATTACCAAATCCAGCCCACACCTTTCCGTACGACCCATTCCTTTAATGATTGTACTACAGAATTGGAAATAAGGGCCCTTTATTCTTCTTCTTTTTTTTTCACCATTCGCCCAATATATATATATATATATATATATATAAAAAATATATATATATAAAATAATCATAAATAACATCTCACCTAAATGTAAAGACCCTATTTAAATTTATTAGAAAGAGAATATGATGAAACAATCACTTTTAACTCGTGAAGATATAAATTCCCTTTATTGCATAACATGAAAATGGTACGAGAAACTTCATACTAAGACTAATGGCAAGAAAAAGCCAATTAACAGCATTCCTAGAAATTTAAGTGTAATTGAGGAGAAAGAAGGCTATAAAATACACTTTAAACTCTTTAAGTTTTTTAATTATTTAAAACTTAAACCCCTAAAGTTTCAATTTTAAGACATTGGAATCCACGATATCCCTAAATTTTTATAAATAAGAAATCTTTGCCGTCATAGTACTAACTGATCATGATCAGAGTATTTTAGGTAATTTCACTCTTAAAAATCTTTGAAAGCACAAAAAATCGCAAGCACATTATTAGTGTGTGCTAACGGAAAAAGAATAGAAAAAATTGACAGCCAATATAAAATGATATATACCCTTAACAAACTTGATTGCCTTTTTATTATGATCCACATGACTTTCTTCCGGTAGAAAATGCTAAAATCCGGAGCCAAAAGGATTTTCTTTGTAGAAGTACAAAAAGACATTAAGGTTCCAATATCTTAAAATTGAAATAAAAGAGAAGTTGTAAAAAGCGAAACAACTTCAAGGTTTAAAGTGTCATTTAAGCCAGACAAAGGGCAAAAAGTGTGCAAATTTGAAACAATCACCAAGAATGCACCATATATCTGATAAAATGAAATTAATCAAAAAAAAAAACTTACAAAGCCATGGCACCAGAATTACAAAATTAACCATGTTCAATAATCAATAGCATGGTCCCTACATACTACATTGGTCTTGGTCTACATTTTTCATTCTCTTTTCGCTTCATGTACTGAACAAATAATTGTAATGACATGGATGTATGATCATAAGTTTACCATAATCTCTGATTTACAAAGATTTCTCGAAGAAGCAAGAAATGCTCATAGAGTTTTCTTTTCTAACCTCATTTTCATCCAGTCCCAGACTTGCAATAACAACATTCGACCCCAATGTTTAGCAGGCTCTATGGATCCATTTCCTCTTTTCCTTTTATAGTTGGAATTATGTTGACAACCAACTCGTTGGATTGAAGGACTCCTGTTAAAGGGGACAACTCCGTGAAAGATTGTATAGGAGTAACATTGGCATGATAAGCCAAATTATGCGTATTGCATATCATTGAAAATGCTGGCAGCTAACGTAAGACACAGCTGGATGAAAATGTTTTGAAAGTGAGGTACAGCTCCCATAGTACTGAAAAGACAAGTGAACTTAAGGCTGGTAATTTTCTGGCAAGTTGAAGTTAAAAAGGCATAAGCCTACGAAAGGTTAATTAATTCTCGTTAAGATGAAATCAACCTTGAAGAATTCCATCTTTTTATAAGCCAAAAATAATAAGCAGTGCTTTTGAACACCTAAAAAGATCTTAAGCCAATCAAAGCATATGATACAAGTAAACTGACAAGCGAAGGACTATACATCGAGCTGCAGGGTTGAAGATAATATTCCAGAGAAAAATAAAAAAGAAATCCATATTTTAATTCCTTTGTTTTTACAACCTTTCTTCGCAGACAAACCATGCATGTGAAGAATGTTAATTGGTTAATTGGTTGACCACCTTCCCATGTCGGTTTCAATAAAAGATAGATGAACTACCACATCTATTACATGCTGGATTAAATAACATCTGACTATAATAGGGTCAAAAGAGCAAAGGTTCATGCGTTGGTAGAATATAGACTTGCATTAAATTAAACCCTTATGAAAACAACAATATTGCTTACCAGCAACAGTACCCCTGAAACTGAGCCACCTCCAGCATCATTTTCCAACTAGATTTCTTGCATTTGAACATTCTTCCTGAAGAATATGGAATCAACGTAAACAAAACGTCAGTATGGATCCCACAAAACTGCAAATTAAGCACTTTCCGAACTAACAATATTATTCATAACTAATAGCAAGGAGTTAACATGTAATATACCAGCCATGGACTCCGCAGACCCACAGCACGAGCGAGAAAGTGGCCAACCACGTTTTATGAATTGCCGCAGCCCTACGTATGATACGTTTTCTGATCATCACATAACATTATTTTCAGAGCTTCAGCTAATACTTCACCCTGATCCCTGCTTCATCAATTTTCGATTAAGAAAAAAAAAAAAAATGAACAATCTAGTGGCCACTATCACTGTCCTTTTTAATAACCTAACCCAAAAAAGTGCCGAAAAAATTAAAGAACAAGAATGAAACAATGAGAAATGAGAAAGAAAAAGTGGAAACTAAAATAGAAGACGACAGCCATCCCCTTCCTTTTTAGCCTTTATTTGCTGGAATAAGTTTTGAATAGAAAACAAACAGTGTACGCGTGCAAAGTTTTTCAAATGATGTGAACATATACATATCTAAGGTGAAAGTAATAGCCTAAACTCACAACTAGCTTAATGAAGAGAACATAAGGAAATCTCAATCATTACTTAATGCTGTGTAAAAACACCCAGCAAAAGGTGTTTGAAGTAAAAAATTTATTGCATACCTTAAAAGAGTTTAAAATTGTTTTCAAGAAGACCACAACAAAATTGAGCATTCATATCATAAATTAGCAAAAAAATAAATAAAAAAATAGAGCAAAACCAATGTTCGTCCTCCATATTCCCAAAAGCAAGAGCTCAAAAGGGCTTTAGGCCTCCTCAACTATGACAGGCTCATATTAAGACAAATAGATGAGTAGAGGATATCAGGATAGTATTAATAGGTAATTGGGGGCGGGGAGGGGGTGGGGGGGGGGGGGGGTTGGGGTGGGGGGGGGGGGAGGGAGGTTGGGGTGGGGAGATGATCTGCACCAGAAAAAACCTAAAAGGTGCATCATCCAATAAACTTAAATTACCAAGAACCTTTTCAAGGACAATTACAATTGGCCATAATAAATCTAACTTAAGCCAGAAAAGGCCATCTAACTGGTTCAACAAAGAGTCAAAAAGAAGAAAATTAACCAATTGGGATCACATGCTGAAATGGGTGGAGATACCACTGAAGCAGGCTAGACCACCTAACCAATAGCATAACCAGTGGGTAATTTTCTTAAAAGAACATGTATTAAACATCACCACAAGCGTGGGTGTGTGAAAACAACAGTTTTATTGAAATGAATGTACCCAGGACATGTAACCACTAATCACCTCTTGGACAGTTTCATCTAAGATGAACCCAGGCTAAGTCTATTAATTACCAAGAACCAGCCTAAAACTCCTGAACTGGCTTCTAATCTGAGGCAACAAGGGAGCACATAGGAGATATACGAGTAAAATGCAGCATAATTGCTTGTTAAATTCTCTCTCCATACTAAAAAGACTACTGTCATTATTGTTGACTTTTTTTTCCTCCCAAAAATCAAGGGTTGCATAAGACACACCTTTAACATAGTCTTTATCAATAATATTACTTTTCAGTAATTAATTTTAGTCCTTAAATTTTATTACACATAAATAGAACATTAAACAAACCGTATATCAAGTATAGTCCCATTAGCAAATTGTAAAGAAATTCAACAAAAAAAATTAAATAAAGTGATATTGTTTTAGGATGGAATAAAGAGTTATATGAATATTAGTGTATAGATATGTCCTATTATGTAAAATGTTTTTGTATCTGAAATAAACTCCCCCTCCCTTAACTGGAGCCCGTCCCACATTAATTGCAACACTTCTTTATATGTGTAGTGACACGCAATTGAAGACGTGCCAAAAGTATATCAAATAATATTTTTATCTATTTTAGTATAGTTCAACTAGTTATATTTTATCTATATTAAAAATATCATATTTGTATAACGTTTTTAGGTACCATCCTTGAATCCCGTGTTACGAGCACTAAAAGAAGTAGTTACAATTACTGTGGGACGGAGTGAGTATCATACACGAAATTATTCTGATCTCATCCCCCACCCCATGTCCTGCTCATTAATAAAATATTTCCTGTCACATGCTAATAAAAAATTCCTGGGCCTTTTTATGAATAAACTTCCTTCTGTTTATTATTTTATTTCATTTCCAACAATACTGGCCTCATTCATGTCACAAAAGAAAACTCATATCGTACAACATCCGTATTACTGGGTAACTTTTTGACATGTCCACCATCATGACCAAAATCAGAATACTAAACTTACATCATGGATACATCCTACATAGAAGAAAGTGTCCAAAAGGTGTCGACGCTTTGTTACTAAACAAAATTGTGTTTTATAGGCGAAAATGATAAATAAGAAAGGGCGTATTTGACGAAAGAGCCAGTACACAAAACCAGTTTTAAACTTTAAGCAGGTCTAAAAAATAAAAATCAAGCATCCCTTGCTTTCAAAAGAAAGCCATTACCCAATTATAGTACCCCCTAACATGAGGAATGCAAGGAAAGGGGAAGAGCATTCAAAACCTAACAATTGCATTATTTACACTAAAATGACTTTCCGCAAACCCCATTTTCCAGTTCTTAGAGAATTAGTTTTCGCAAACTGAATCCCCTTGAAAAAGAACAATAAATAAATGATCAATACATGAAAGTATGCATTGGCCTCAACCCCCGTTCAAATTGACTGTTCTGTGATATTAATAAATTATAACCAATCTCTTGTTTCCTTATCTATACATGCAACATAACATGTACATACCTGGTCAGTATGTGTATGCTTTAAGATGCAAAAGTATGTCTCACATACCGCTGAAAGAGCCTCCGACTGCAACCTTCATCGCTCCATAACATCTTGAGCAAAGGAAGCACTTGATGCAACCTTAAAGACATGCATTGACCCTTCATAAAAAAAATAAGAAAGGTAAAACATTAAACACCCAATGAAAGGCCAAAAGAAAAAAAAACATTGCCAAAGTAATGGATCCCCAGGATAAGGTGTAAAGACCTCCTCTCTTGTTTTTTTGGACATTAACTCTTTATTTATCATTTATCATTATCTGGCAATTGAAATATCACTTCTCAAAGTGCATCTTTTCTTAAAAAAATTTCTCTTGACCATAACTGCAGTTGACCTTTCAGGCCACCCACTATCCACAAACAAACGACAGAGACAAAAACACCTGAGAAAGCATAACAAATAAGGATAAAACTATAAAAGTATTTTTTATTTAAATACATTTTTTTCTTACATTAAAGAGGAGGGGCATTTCGAGTATTGAGGTTAGGATCTCTATCAAGCTAAGGCTATAAGCGAGAAAAATCATAAAAAGTTACTGAAGAAAACTACTCTTCCCCAAAAATATATGTTGGAAGAAATAATCTTCCGGTTATCCCCAAAACAAAATTTAACTCACTCCCTAAGGCGACACATTACAAACTACAAAACTACAACTCTCAATGTGTATATAGCCGCTCTCCCGAACAAACCTAACAGAAAAACTACAAATAACAGAGTTTCACAAATCAATGACTACAAATTGTGAAAGTAAAAGCCGGAAGCGACTTCAAAAATCAAAAAAAAAAAAATTGTATTGTCCCGCTTCAGAAAAATATTTATTAGATACAACCCATCGTGAAGCATCCAACGGCCACCCAAGGGCTCAATCGTTTCTCCTATTCTTGCTGCCTTCCAAAAGAAACCCCTAAATCCATTTCCTGCTCAAGGAAGGTGGGAAATTTCATCCTCCAAGAAGGTACAGGTGCCAATTACCAGCAGCATCACATTCAGAAATGAATGAAAAATTAAACAGTGCCGACATATTTCTGGATTCTCCACTGGAACTGACTGGGCTATAACTCCTTCCACACATTAACAATTACATTGCTTCTCTAATTTAATTTACATTGAGTTACATTAGCTTATATTACTAGTTTCACAATGTATTTCTCCCTTAATTTATGGGTAGTACCTTCCATAAATTATGGGTAGTGCATCCCTTACTTTAAAGGGACAAGATACCTAATTTATGGGATAAGATTATATCTTCTAACACTCCCCCTCAAGTTGGAGTATAGATGTCTCGCATACCCACCCCCCCTATGGAAACCGAATAGATGAAACAGCTTGTTGATCCCATGCAACTGAAATGGAACTTCACTGCTAACACCACTTTTGTTTCTGCCATGTTAAAAAATGAGTACAAAATATATCCTAGGAGAATAAACTTATCCAAAGAAATAATCAAATAATTAGGTCCACGTGACTACAAATTATGCTACAGCACACATGACCAAGACACAAAAACGCCCAGAAAAAGAAGAACATCTCTCCATAAAATCTGCATAAGTAAAAGACACAACCAGCCCATAAGCAGAGCCCCACACGCAGAAAACCAGCTGCAATGTGCTGGAAATCAGCCCAAGATGCAGCCACCAACCAGCCATAGAAGCAAAAGTCAATAAAGCCCAACAATGGATACGCATGTTGGAAAGAAACATCAACAATGGATACCATGGTTGGAAGAAATAACAACAAAAGATACCATGTTGGAAGCAACATGGAAATTTAACCAAGTACAGTAACAACAAAGAAGAACGCCGGAAAAAATCGTCGGTAAAAGAATCATTATGATCCTCAATTTCTTCATAGAGATTTGGTTTATGTTTAACTAGTTTTCTGAGAGAATAAAAAATGGAAGCAGAAGAGAAAAAATTAAGAAGCCGGTGAATAGTGGTCTCTACTCAATTAACACTGGCTCCGGCGTGAACAGTACTCGAGGACAGTCAACAGTTCCCCCCCCGATTTAAGGGGGGGGGGATAAAACAGTGCACAGCTACAGTGCCTATTCAAAGTGCTTTTCTGCCCAAAGAATAGGGGAACAAGCTTTGATACCATGTAGAAAGAGAGCAAACCTGATTTTGGAAAGAGGCATAAACAAATTTTGTGTTTTTTCCATTAATACGTTCTCACATTAACATTTACGATTGCTTCTCTAATTTAATTTACATTGAGTTACATTGGCTTATATACTAGTTTCACAATAGTAGTGCTCCCTTAATTTATTGGACAAGATCCCAAATTTAATGGATACAGATTAAATCTTCTTACATTATATCATAATCTTGTGTCGATAAAAAATATGACAAAACAAATGCTTCCAATCGCCAAGTAATAAAAATGGAATGGTTATATAGGGAGTTAAATAAACACTGAAGCGACTTATGTAATGTACAAAGCAGTGAATGGTGATACCTTATTCCCTAAGTATCACATGACATGCATAACATCATGTGGTCATTGAATGAAGCATCGCCCGTGTATCCAACTTCCACTTCAATTCCTCTAAGTATCCCCAAATGTTTAACAAGTTCAATATTCCTCCCAGTATGTGTTCTAAACAGTCTGAAGCCATTAAAAGTCAAGCATACAGTCCACAGTACCAACAACACAGACATATGTAGGACACTGACCATACCTTTACCTCATCTGCATGTGTCTCTTTACTCTCTTTACCAAAAGGTTATACCAACTACTAGCAAATAAAATCGACACAAGCTGCATAGGAAAAATTTACCAGCACATCAGATTGAGGGGATTGGTCCACTGTCCTCAATTTTCCTCCACCTCCATCCCTTGTTTCATTGCTTCTTTCCTTATTATATTAAAAAACCTTAGGCACGCTTTTCTACTTTGGTCAACATCACACACTCTGTTTTCTGCAACATCATCTCATTGTTGCTAGTGGCTTCACTTTCATTCAGCACACCCTCCAAATCTTTTGATGCCTTCTGCTCTACACCAATATATCAATAAAAAGAGTTGAAACATGTTTACATTAACCATACACATTAGAATCTCACGATTGGCAAGACGCCAGAAAGAACTAGTATTACAATTTTTGTATCTTATTCCCTCATTTATTGACGACATTATATAATTTATATATGACCTCGGTCCACCTACAGCAGAGCTTTCATAGCATATTGAAAGGAATCTATTATGTTTATTAGGAGATTGACAGAGTTCAGTTGACTACCTGTCCTGAAAATAATTTTTCCATCCGAAGTCTTCACCGGAAGCGCATCCACGGGATCGACTTCAAGAACATTCTCCTATTTTTCTTTACTTAATGACTTCTTTCTCAACCGTTTCTCACATAAAGACTCCAGCGCATCTTCTTTCACATCAGCAATGCGGGTGACAAGCCTTTCAAAGAATAAATTTATCAGTTGCACAAAGAGGGGGCTTCTATTTATTATAAAAAGATATAACTATTAAGCAGAAAAATTTACTGTCTTTATAATAGTAAATGTTATTAGATTTCTAAACACACCGACTAGAAATACCAAACTATATGCTACCTTCACCCAAAATGAGTGTAAATGTTGGGTTTATTTGTGCTGCTGAAGACTAGGTAGCACCCCTTATGATATTATGCCATGTGGTGTGGTGGATTTGCTAAGTTGAACAAAGTTATATGGGATCAATATATGGTGGTGATGACTAAGCTGATGTGCCCAATTACAAGTGGAAGTGGTGACCTACTATTTTTTATGAAGAGAATGAATCTTCTTTATCGAAGGATCATATAAAAATGGGTCCCTAGCGAAAGATAGAAGAGTCTTAGGCTTCCCTCAGCAAACATCTATCTGCACAAAGCTGGCTTATGGGTAGTTTAATTGTTTAAAGGACGGTTTCCCAACAAGAAAAGATATAAATATGATGGCCAAATAGTCTACCGTGTTCACATACGTTTTTGCTTGTCCTAAAAAGCATTGAAATAGCCGTTGCATAGTTTACGAATTATGCAAGTTGCCGAATTAGCACTTGTGGATTCAAACTGCATTGAGAGAATCCTTGATAGTTTTCAAATGGTGGACTTAAGATTCCAAGCCTAAATGTCCTTTACTAATAAAATAGAAGGTAAGCCCTTTATGGGGGTCCGGACCCCTACGAGTGAGCAGAAAAAGAGCATAGTTATCTGTAACAGGAGTTGGTTAATTATAATATCTGACATCATTCACATCTCACATGGGAGCTATCCTTGTAATGGGGATCAAAGGCTTGAGTACATATGGTTATAATGGTGGTGGTGGTGGCTGCGGTGGCAACGATGGCGATGGCAGTTCAATGTAATAGGAATCAAAGCAGACCGTAAAAGTAGTGGTGGGGGTATTATTCTTCTCGTTCATTGCAGTTGTGTTGGTATTTGATCATATAAATTCTAGGGACTGCAAAAATCTACTGCAGGTAGGAGAAGGAAGGAAGATGGTATAATTCCGCATGCCATAATATCATATGGGATGCTACCAAGTCTTTGGTGACCCACCACACTTTTTTCCAAAAATGAGATTCCACTTACTCTCCTTCTACTCCTGTTAGGAGATTGGGATCATTAGATTTTTCGGGAAATTTATCATCGAAGTGTTTTTTTTTTCTTATTCTTATTTGATCTCCTAATGACTATGTTCTTATATGTGGAAGAAATAGAATACCTCAAAAATTAAGGCCTTTACTTGCTCAGCAATTCTCAATCGTCTTGATATTGATGATTTGTTGCAAAGGCGCACAAAAAGCTTGTGCTAGATATTTGTGCAATGTGAAAGTAAAGTTCATATTGCCATGAGCCTTGAGTTAGGTTTTGGGGATTTGGAAGACAAAAGTATGCTAAGATTCTTGAAGGTGTTCTTGTTTTGCTATTATGTGGGGCATTTGGACTAAAAGCAATCTAGAATCTTCAGTGATAGCCATCTGGCCATCTATTTCTACTTTTTCTCTGAGATAGGTTTTCATTTCTAGAATCGCCCTGCGCTTCAGCTATACGAGCTTTTAGAGATGTTCCTACTTTAGATGTTCATAGAGATTGGTGGGTAGTTCTTCATTTGTTTTTGCTTGTTTCCACTATCGTATTTCTTTGGAATACTCCTACTCCTCCCATTCTGTACTCTATTCTCTCTTTAGACTATTTAATAAAACTTCATCTTTAGGAAATTTTTTTATGATAGACACCAAGTATAGGGATTGGAACCTCTACCATTTCTCCCCCCCCTTGGCGTTATAAGAGTCATAGTAAATCAATAAGGAAAGTTTGAGTTGACAACGGCAATTGCACCTATAAACGCAACTAAAAGGAGTTTAAGGTATTAAGGGCCAAAATCAGAACATATCTGCAACACAATCACGACGAGTGGTCCATTTATTTTGAAAAAATCAATAACAAACTCATTTTGGAACGTCCCAAAAGTTAATTTTCTACATTGTTTTCAAAATCTACCCCCCCCCCCCCCATAACAATTAAACTTTCTGTATTATAATGTCAAAGAACTAACACACAAAATGTGATACTCTTAATTCTCCAAACACTTGAAAATTATATTCTTTTTCATTGTCTCTAGCAGTGAAACTAAAATGACAAATTATAGCATTGCCGAACGAGCCACGAGACACTAAACATTTAATCCTAAATGCAATTTCAAGTACTCACAAATTCTTAATCAAATATCATACACCAAAACATTAGCAATAACACAGTTCTTAGACTTATAATACCATAAAATATACTCTATGCTGATATGAAACTAAGCTGCTAAAATAAAATTCCATTCATAAAGTGTATGTATAAACCTAATAATGGATTGGGTGCCCAAAGTGTAGACAAAGCCAAAATATTCACGATTCTCGTTAACGAAC